>CAUYLG010015669.1:0-15161 GCA_963573385.1 Cacajao melanocephalus | reverse complement strand
TTTGGGCAGTATGGACATTTTCACAATATTGATTCTTCCTAACCATAAGCATGAAATGTTTTTCCATCTGTTTATGTCCTCTCTTATTTCGTTGAGCAGTGGTTTGTAGTTCTCCTTGAAGAGGTCCTTTACATCTTTTGTTAGTTGTATTCCTAGGTATTTTATTCTCTTTGTAGCATTTGTGAATGGGAGTTCGTTTTTGATTTGGTTCTCTTTTAGTCTGTTATTGGTGTATAGGAATGCTTGTGATTTCTGCACATTGATTTTGTATCCTCAGACTTCCTTGAAGTTGCTTATCAGTTTGAGAAGATTTTGGCCTGAGATGATGGGGTCTTCTAGATATACAATCATGTTGTCTTCAAATAGAGACAATTTGACTTCCTCCTTTCCTATTTGAACACCTTTTATTTATTTTTCTTGCCTGATTGCTCTGGCTAGAACTTCCAATACTATCTTGAATAGGTGTGGTGAGAGAGGGCATCCTTGTCTAGTGCCAGATTTCAAAGGGAATACTTCCAGCTTTTGCCCGTTCAGTATGATATTGGCTGTGGGTTTGTTGTAAATAGCTTTTATTATTTTGAGATATGTTCCATCGATACCTAGTTTATTGAGAGTTTTAAGCATAAAGGGCTGTTGAATTTTGTCAAAGGCCTTCTCTGCATCTATTGAGATAATCATGTGATTTTTGCCTTTGGTTCTGTTTATGTGGTAGATTATGTTTATAGACATGTGTATGTTGAACCAGCCTTGTGTCCCTGGGATGAAGCCTACTTGATCATGGTGGATAAGCTTATTGATGTGCTGTTGCAATTGGTTTGCCAGTATTTTATTGAAGATTTTTGCATCTGTGTTCATCATGGATATTGGCCTGGATATTTCTTTTTTTGTTGAGTCTCTGCTGGGTTTTGGTATCGGGATGATGTTGGTCTCATAAAATGATTTGGAAGGCTTCCCTCTTTTTGTATTGTTTGGAATAGTTTCAGAAGGAGTGGTACCAGCTCCTTTTTGTAAGTCTGTTAGAATTCGGCTATGAACCATCTGGACCTGGGATTTTTTTGTTGGTAGGCTATTAATTGCTACCTCAACTTCAGCTCTTGTATTGGTCTATTCAGGGTTTCAACTTCTTCCTGGTTTAGGCTTGGGAGGGTGCAAGTGTCCAGGAATTTATCCATTTCTTCCAGGTTTACTGGTTTGTGTGCATAGATTTGTTTGTAGGAATATCTGATGGTAGTTTGTATTTCTGTGGAATCAGTGTGATGTCCCCTGTATCTTTTTTTATTGCATCTATTCGATTCTTTTCTCTCTTTTTTTTTTTATTAGTCTGGCTAGCAGTCTGTCTATTTTGTTGATCTTTTAAAAAAACCAGCTCCTGGATTTATTGATTTTTTTGAAGGTTTTTTTTGTCTCTGTCTCCTTGAGTTCTGCTCTCATCTTAGTTATTTCTTGTCTTCTGCTAGCTTTTGAGTTTTTTTTTTAATCTTGCTCCTCTAGCTCTTTCAATGTTGACAATAGGGTGTCCATTTTAGATCTTTCCTTGCTTCTCATATGGGCATTTATTGTTATAAATTTCACTCTAGACTCTGCTTTAAATGCATCCCAGAGATTCTGATATGTTGTGTCTTCATTCTTGTTGGTTTTGAAGAACATCTTTATTTCTGCCTTCACTTTATTGTTTATCCATTTGACATTAAGGAGCCAGTTGTTCAGTTTCCTTGAAGTTGTGTGGTTCTGAGTTTCTTACTCCTCAGTTCTAATTTGGTGGCACTGTGGTCTGAGAGACTATTTGTTATGATTTCTGTTCTGTTGCATTTGCTGAGGAGTGATTTACTTCCAATTATGTGGTCAATTATAGAGAAGGTGTGATGTGGTGCTGAGAAGAATGTATATTCTGTGGATTTGGGGTAGAGAGTTCCGTAGATGTCTATTAGGTCCTCTTGGTCCAGATCTGAGTTCAAGTCCTATTGTTAATTTTCTGTCTCGTTGATCTGTCTAATTGACAGTGGACTGTTAAAGTCTCCCACTATTATTGTGTGAGAGTCTAAGTCTCTTTGTAGGTCTCTAATAACTTGCTTTATGTATCTGTTTGCTCCTGTATTGGTTGCGTATATATTTAGGATCATTAGCTCTTCTTGTTACATTGATCCGTTTATCATTATGTATCACCCTTCTTTGTCTCTTTTGATCTTTGTTGGTTTAAAGTCTATTTTATCAGAGACTAGGATTGCAACTCCTGCAGCTTTTTTGCTCTCCAATTGCTTGGTAAATCTTTCTCCATCCCTTTATTTTGAGCCTATGTGTGTCCTTGCATGTGAGATGGGTTTCCTGAATAGAGAACACTGATGGGTCTTGACTTTATCCAATTTGCCAGTCTGCGTCTTTTGATTGGGGCATTTGGCCCATTTACATTAAGGTTAATATTGTTATGTGTGAATTTGATCCTGCCATTATGATGCTAGCTGGTTGTTTTGCCCATTAGTTGATGCAGTTTCTTCATTGTGTTGATGGTCTTTACCATTTGGTACATTTTTGGAATGGCTTGTACTGGTTGTTCCTTTCCATGTTTAGTGCTTTTTTAAGGAGCTGTTTTAAGGCAGGCCTGGTGGTGATGAAATCTCTGAGCACTTGCTTGCTCGTAAAGGATTTTATTTCTCCTTTGCTTATGAAGCTTAGTTTGGCTGGATATGAAATTCAAGGTTGAAAGTTCTTTTCTTTAAGGATGTTGGATATTGACCCCCACTCTCTTCTGGCTTGTAGGGTTTCTGCTGAGAGATCTGCTGTGAGTCTGATGGGCTTCCCTGTGTGGGTAACCCGACCCTTCTCTCTGGCTGCCCTTAGCATTTTTTCCTTCATTTCAACCATGGTGAATCCGATGATTATGTGCCTTGGGGTTGCTCTTCCTGAGGAATATCTCTGTGGTGTTCTCTGTATTTCTTGGACTTGAATGTTGACCTGCCTTGCTAGGTTAGGGAAGTTCTCCTGGATAATATCCTGAAGAGTGTTTTTCAACTTGTTTTCATTCTCCCCATCACATTCAGGTACACCTATTCAATGTAGATTGGGTCTTTTCACATAATCCCATATTTCTTGGAGGCTTTGTTAATTTCTTTTCACTCTTTTTTCTCTAATCTTGCCTTCTTATTTTATTTCATTGAATTAATCTTCAATCTCTGATATCCTTTCTTCTGCTTGGTCGATTTGGCTATTGAAACTGTGTATGCTCTGCGAAGTTCTCGTGCTGTGTTTTTCAGCTCCATTAAGTCATTTATGTTCTTCTCTAAGTTGGCATTCTAGTTAGCATTTAGTCTAACCTTTTTTCAAGTTTCTTAGTTTCTTTGCATTGGGTTAGAACATTTCTTTTAGCTCAGAGAAGTTTGTTATTACCCACTGTCTGAAGCCTTTTTCTGTCAATTCATCAGATTCATTCTCCATCCAGCTTTGTCCCCTTGCTGGTGAGGAGGTGTGATCCCTTGGAGGAAGAGAGGTGTTCTGGTTTTTGGTGTTTTCATCCTTTTTGCGCTGGTTTCTTCCCATCTTTGTGGATTTATCTACCTGTGGTCTTTGTAGTTAGTGACTTTCAGATGGGGTCTCTGAGTGGATGTCCTTTTTATTGATGTTGAATGTATTTCTTTCTGTTTTTTTAGTTTTTCTTCTAACAAACAGGCCCCTCTGCTCCAGGACTGCTGGAGGTCCACTCCAGACTCTGCTTGCCTGGGAATCACCCGCAGGGGCTGCAGAACAGTAAGGGTTGCTGCCAGTTTCTTCTTCTTTTATCTTCATCCCAGAAGGGTTCCCACTAGATGTCAGCCAGAGCTCTCCTTTATGAGGTGCCTCTTTTGATCTATGGGGGTTGGGGAGCCCCTTGAGGAGACAGTCTGTCTCTTATCAGAGCTCTAGTGATGAGCTGTGAGCACCGTTGTTTCATTCAGAGCTGCTGGGCAGGTACGTTTAAGTCTGCTGCAGTGGAACTCATAACTGCCTCTTTTCCCAGGTGCTCTGTTCTGGGAAGGTGGGGGATTATTTCTATGTTCCTGATGTGCTGCTGTCTTTTTTCTGAGATGCCCTGCTCAGCAAGGAGGTAGCCTAGTCACCTTTTGCCAGCAGAAGTGTTGCTGAGCTGCCATGGGCTCCGCCCAGCTGCTGTGTAAACTTCCTTGTGGTTTTGTTTACAGAGGTACAGTTAGAATTGCCTCTGTAATGGTGGACTGTCTTGGTAATGGTGGATGCCCTACCCCACACAGAGCTGGACCATCTGGGGTCTGGCTGCACTTGCTGGGAAACTCTGAATCCAGAGTGTTTCAGATTGCTGGTCTTTGTGTGGGTGGGACCTGCTGAGCCAGATCACTTCTCTTCCTGCTTTCAGCTCCCTCTTTTTCAGTTGAATAGGCGGCTTTGTCTCCCAGATGTTCCATGCACCAGTTGAAATGGCCACCCAGATTTGTGTGAGTTTTTGTGTGGAAACCTGTGGTGACAGCTGAAACAGCCGTGTTGGAAACTTATGGTGCTTTTTGGCCAAGGAATCTCCAGGTCTGTGGGTAATATAAACTGGGGGAGAAGCACAGGATCTGAACCAGAGTGCTAGAGTGGATGGAAAAGCCCCCGATGGCCTCTGATGGGTAGGGAGGAGAGTCCTCCAGGAATTGCACTTCCCTGGTGAGGCAGTGCCCTTCCCTGCCTTGGCTTACCCTTCCTGGGCTACACCCACTGTGTAAACAGTCCCATTGAGATGCACCTGGTACCTCCTTTGGAAATGAGGTGATAACTCACCCTCTGTGTTGCTCTGGCTGGGAACTACACTCCAGAGTTGTTCCTATTTGGCCATCTTGGATCTCTCACTATATATTTCATCCTTAAGTGGCATTTAATGCAGAAGAGGCTTTGTGAGCTACTCGAGATAGAAAATTTTCGTGGGAAAAAAATGGAATGTCATTGAAAAGTCTGGTAAATCTTTGTGACAACTACCAACTTTATTATCCAAAGAGCTTTCAAAATTCTTTTCCTCTCCTATTCCCTCTTCCTCATTCTTTCCTTTCTTATTTTATTGGGATAGTATGAGGCTGAACTTCTGACAAAATTAATAGGTTTTGTGCAATTAATGAGAATCTCAGATGAGTTTGCCTATTGAAGTGCTTATGAATGAACACCCAGTAATACTGAGACAGGATAGGAGAGGAAGGGAGATATATTTCCAAGCATCTCCTTGGGGCCAGGCAGCTGCTAAATAGGAAAGTACCCCTCCCTGCCACAATCTCAACAGTTCTGCTGTTATTCGTTTCCTTTGTTGGAGTTCCATGGACAATTTTATTTGTAGAAAGAATCCAATTGTTAAGGTTCAAAAACCCTGTACAGTAATTACAGACATAAATTATAAGTAGAGTAAGGGTGGCTGAATAGAAGCAGCAAACATGCTGAAGGCAATGAAAAGAAGTAGTTAAATTCTGATGATAAGGCAAGAGAAAGAGAAACCAAAAGTATGGACCAAGAACCTCATGGCACTGTGGGGCCATTTTGTGTGCGGAAAACAGAGTTTGCATGTTTCTATGGACATTTTTACCTTTCTCATCAGTTAACATTTGTTGAACTCTTAGAGTGTGCTGGGAACTGTCCTAATTGCAGGAGATACTAAGAAATATTTAGCACAGATTCTACCCTAAGGTTTTGTAGATGTAGAAATAAAGTGTGTCAAAAACAAACAAACAAACAAAATAAAACAAAACAAAAACAACCCAAGTTTCTACAGCCTATGTGGTATTGGAAAGTACTAGACAAGTTCAGAGGAAGGAAGAATTATGGAAAGTTGGATTGGTTTGAAAAGGAATCACAAGCAAGCACAACAGATACTGATTCCTTTTATCAAACCTATTTCATCTTATTCCTGGGCCCACAACCTCCCTTGCTGCTTAGATGTGGCCATGTGAATGAGTTCTAGCCGATGGAATATCAGCCATGCTCTGTGCCATTTTTATGCCTAGTCCGTGAGGTCCTCTCATGCATGTTCCTCCATGCACCTTCTCTTTGTGCAGCAGGGGCATTAGAAACCAAGTGTTAAAGAGAGCAGAGCTACCAGATGGAAGAGTCTGGGTGCCTGGGTTCCTGAGTCACCACTTGGAGGAGAGCCACCTGACTAACAGGAACACCCAATTTGGACTTTATGAGAGCAGGAAATAAACTTCAATTGTGTTAAACTGATATAGTTTGGATCTATGTCCCCACTCAAATCTCACGGCGAATTGTAATCCCCAGTGTTGGCGGTGAGACCTGGTTGGAGGGGATTGGATTACAGGGGCATATTTCCCCTCTGTGCTGCTCTAGTGATAGTAGGTGCTTGACAGATCTAGTTGTGTAAAAGCTTGTGGCACCTCACCCATCTCTCACTTGGTCCTGCTCCTGACATGTAAGAGTGCCTGGTTCCCTTTTCCTTCCATCATGGTTGTTAAGTTTCCTGAGTCCCTCTGCCCCAGGAAATCAGGCAGATGCCAGCATCATGCTTCCTGTACGCCCGTGAAACTATGAGCTGATTGAACCCCTTTTCTTTGTAAATTACCCCGTCTTGGATATTTCCTTATAGCAGTGTGAGAATGGACTAATACATAAATCATTGAGATTTGGGTGTTTTTCTGTTATAGAGCTTAGATTACTTGACTAACACAGAAAGTGAGACTAGAACAGAATGTTGGAGGATATGTAGAATACCGACAGTTACAGAAAATGCTGAGGGCACCTCAGACAGGAAGACTCCAATGAGCAATGCCAGGGAGGAGGAAATGCAACACAGTTGGCTGAAATGGAATATGAAAAGAAATTTGAAAGTTAGGCAGTCTCAGTTTATGGAGGGTAAGGTGTTTGTGCCCAACTTTATTGCTGAGGTAAAAATGGGGAAGATGAAGGGAAATAAGACTGTACTTTACCAAAATTAAAGTTTATTGTTTCAGTGGTGGTGGAGTCATATTCTAGGAAGATTCATATGGAAGCAGTGGTTTGGATGGATTAGCTGTTGGTGAGGTAAGAATGAAGGTAGACATAACTTCCAGGAGAACGTTGGTGAACAGCTGAACTGGGTGATAGTGGAGGGGATAAAAGCAAAAGTTGAACATTTGAGTCGTTACTAAATGTCAATGTGGATGACTAACTGTGGGAGCACTGAGACAGGAAAGAAGGAATAGAACTTCCAGGTCTGTATATTAGCTCAGAACAGTAAGCGATCCTTATAATTATGAACTTGAGGTACAAAGAAAAGAGAGTATAACATTTATTGTTGTCTTTAAAAAAACAAGGTAGTATTATAATATGTTGTAGAAAGCTCATCATCAAAATAGCATGTAAACATGTCAGCATATGGCCTGCTCATAAATCCATCTTGTCTTCATGGGCACACAGGAAGAGTATATTTCCCAGGTGAAAACATGTGGATAAGTTATAGCCAGAAGAGTATGGGTGGAATGTTATACACCACTACTAGGTGTGTCCAAATATCCCTGGGTTTGATTCCCCAGCCTCTTAGAGGCACATATTTCAAATGATGAACTGCAATATGGAAGAATCCTAGATCTCTGAGTAACCACTTGGATGACAGCTTTCCCGAATAGCCACCCAAACACATTAAACTGTGATTTCAGAAAGAAATACACTTTCAGTGTCTTAACCTCTGATATTTTAGGGTATATTTATTATAGTAGCATAGCTAATCTCTTTCTGAATTAAACACAACTTTCAGTTATTCAGCAAACTTTTATGAGAATCTAATATAGTCAAGGGATGGACAACTTCTAAAATCAAACTTTATTTATAACATCTCTTGGTGGAATATCCCTATGACAGCACTGTTCCATTGGATTTTTATAATCTTGAAATTCATTAAAACTTTGAAGTCATCCATCTCCTGTTTACTCTCATCCTCCCATTATTTGAATCTTAGTTATTAAATTCTGGTCTTTGTGTCAGTTTTTAAAATAGGAGTATTGACAGCATATTTTGACTGTGCCTTTTATTAAATTCCTTTTGACAAAACTCTTAACAGATGAGAAGAGCTTGAAATAAAGAAAATGTAACTCAAAATATCTTGCCTGAGATAGCTTTGGGGGTAAAAGATATGGTTTAGTCTCTTTTATTTTTTCTTTATTTGACAGCCAGTCAGCCTAATGATGTCATAACATCTGCCCACATAAACTGCAGAGATTAAAAACCTTGTTCACCTTGGGAATTCCAGTTCTGCAACAAGAAGTTAAATAACCAGAAGATTTCATAGAAACAGATTTATATCTCCTCTCTGTCAGATCTATCTACCTTCACATCTGAATGCCAGACTCTGATGTAAGCACTCCTAAAAATTTTTTAACATACTCTTATATACTCATCATTATTTCTATTGAGTATTGTATAAGTAAGCAGATACCATTCTTAGGATGAAAACTGTAGGCAGACCTTATTGCTGGAAAACAGACTCTTGACCTTAACTAATGTCACTATGGAATTCTGGAACAATTATATGTCAACCAATTGGATAACCTAGAAGACATCAATGAATTCTTACACACATACAACATACCAAAACTAAGTAATGAAAAAATATAAAATCTGAACAGACCAATAGTATCTAAGAATATTGAATCAGTAATAAAAAATCTACCATCACAGAATCCAGGACCAGCTGGCTTAATTGCTGAATTCTACCAAACTTTTAAAGAGGATCTAATACTAATTCTTCCCAAATCCTTCCAAAAAAACAAAGTGGAGGGACTACTAGCAAGCTTATTTTACAAGGCCAGAATTACTCTGATACCAAAGGTAGACAAGTATACAACAAGAAAAGAAACTTATAGGACAATATCCTTCATGAACATAGATGAAAAGATCTTTAACAAAATATTAGCAAACTGAATTTAGCAACTTTTTAAAAGAATCATTCACCATGATCAAGTGGGATTTTTCTCTGAGGTGCAATAATTGTTCAACATATGCAAATCAATAAATGTGATCCACTGTATTAATAGAATGAAGAACAAAAACCATTTGATCATGGTGAGAGAGGCAGAAAAAGCATTTGGCATAATTCAACATCTCTTTATGATAAAAACTCTCAACAAATTTGGCATAGAGGGAATGTACCTCAAAACAACAAAGGCTGTATATGATAAACCCATAGGTAATATTATTCTCAATGGCAAAAAGTTGGAAGGTTTTCCTCTTGGATCAATGATAAACCCATAGCTAATATTACTCAATGGCTAAAAGTTGGAAGCTTTTATTCTTAGATCAGGGACAAAACAAGAATGCCTACTCTCACCACATTTTTTCAACATAGTACTGAAAGTCTTAGCAAGAGCAATTAGGCATGAGAAAAAATAAAAGGCATCTAATATGAAAAGAAGTGAAATTGTCTCTATTTGCTGACAACATGATTTTACATATAGAAAACTCTTAAGATGCCACCAAAGGACTGTTAAAGCTGGTAAGCAAATTCAGTAAAGTTGCGGGGTACAAAATCAATGTACAGAAATAGGACTGTTTCAATGTAATAAAAACCATCTGAAGATAAAAAATAATTGAATTTACAATACTAACAAAAATTAATTTGATGTAAATTTAACCAAGGAAGTGAAAGATCTGTATACTAAAATCTACACTGTTTAAAAAAATTGAAGAAAACACATAAAAATGGAAAGCTAGCCTGTGTTCATAGATTCTAAGAATTAATATTGTGAAAATGTCCATACTGCCCAAAGCAATCTACAGTTTTAATGTAATCCCTTCCAAAATTCCAATGTAATTTTTCACAGAAATAGAAAAACAATCCTTAAATCAGTATGAAACTACAAAAGACCCCAAATAGCCAAAATAATCTTAAGAAAAAAAGAACAAAGCTGAAGGCATCACCTTTCCCAATTTTAAAGCGTGTTAGAAAGCAGTCATAAAGCATCAGAGTACTGGCATAAAAATAGATACATTGGTAAATGAAACAGGTTAGAAAGCCCAGAGATAAATCTGCACATTTACAGTCAATTGATGTAAGACAAAGTTGTTAAGAACACACAATGGGTGAAAGAACAGTCTCTGTGTTAAATGATGCTGGGAAAATTGGATATCCATATGCAGAAGAATGAAGTTGGACCTTCGTCTCATACCACATACAAAAATAAACTCAAAATGGATTAAAGACCTGTATATAAGATATGAAATTGTAAAACAACTAGAAGAAACCATAAAAGAAAAATTCCATGACACTGATTTGGGCCACAATTTTTGCCCCCAAAACAGTGGCAAAGAAACAAAATTAGACAAGTAGGAAGACATCAAACCAAAAAGCTTCCACAAAGCAAAGAAAACAACAAATGGAGAGACAATCTGTAGAATGGGGGAAAATATTTGCAAACCATACATCTGATAAGAAGTTAATATCCAAAATATATAAAGAACTCAAACAACTCAACAGCAAGAAGACAGACAACTTGATTTAAAAACGAGCAAAGAAATTGAGCAGACATTTCTCAAAAGAAGACGTACAAATGACCAACCCATACCTGGAAAAAAAGTGCTCAGCATCACTAATCTTAGGGAAATGCAAACTAAAGCCACAATGAGGTATCACCTCACATCTGTTAGAATGGCTTTTATAGAACAGATGAAAGATAAGTATTGGTGAAGAGACAGACAAAAGGGGACTCTTGTACGTTGTTGGTAGGAATGTAAATTAATGGAGCCATTATAGAAGATGGTATAGGTGTTTTTCAAGAAACAAAAAATAGAAGTACCTTATGATCCAGTAATCCCACTTCTGGGTATATGTCCAAAGGAACTGAAATCAATATGTTGAACGGATTATATGTACTCCTGTGTTCATTGTAGGAATAGTCACCAATTTGGTTTGCCTGTGTCCCCATCCAAATCTCATCCTGAATTGTAGATAATTCCCATGTATTGTGGAAGGGACTAGGCGGAAGATAATTGAATCATAGGGGCGGTTTCCCCCATGCTGATCTCTTGGTAGTAAATAAGTCTCGCAAGATCTGATGGTTTTTATAAGGGGCAACCCCTTTCGCTTGGCTCTCCTCTCTTTTCTGTGCCTTTTACCTTCCACCATGACTGTAAGGCCTTGCCAGCTATGTGGAACTGTGAGTCCATTAAACCCCATTTTCTTTATAAATTACCCAGTTTTGGGTATGTCTTTATTAGCAGCATGAACATGGACTAATACAGTCACAATAACCAAGATATGGAATTAACCTAAGTGTCCATTGGTAGATGAATAAAGAGACGATGTTATACATAATGAAACACTACTCAGCCTTAAATCAAGGAGGAAATACTGTCATTTATGACAACATGGGTGAATCTGGAGGATACGATGCTAAGTGAACTAAGCCAGGCACAGAAAAACAAAAATTTCATGATCTCACTTATATGTGGAATCTAAAAAGTTGAATTCATAGAAGTAGAGAGTAGAATGATGGTTACCAGAAGCTGTGGTCTGGGGAGAAAAGAAAGTGAATGGGGAGTTGCTGGTCAAATAGTACAAGGTTTCAGTTAGTAGGAATAAACTTTGAGACCCACTGCATAGCAAGGGGACTATTATAATGTACTATACATTTCGAAATAACAAAGAGTAAATTTCAAGTGTCTCAATATAAAACTAATATGTGGCCAGGTGTGGTGGCTCATGCCTGTAATCCCAGCACTTTGAGAGGCTGAAGTGGGCAGATCACTTGAGGTCAGGAGTTTAAGACCAGCCTGGCCAACATGGTAAAACCCTGTGTCTACTACAAACACAAAAATTAGCTGGAATGGTGGCGCATGCCTGTAATCTCAGCACTCAATCCTAGCTTGAACCTGGGAATCGGAGGTTGGAGTTAAGCCCAGATTGCACCACTGCACACCCGTGTGGGTGACAGAGTGAGACTCTGTCTCAAAAAAAATATGTAAATTAGATGACATATATGTTAATAAGCTTGACTTGATCACCCCACATCATATACATATATCAAAGCATCACATTGTACTCCATAAATTTATATAATTATGATTCATCAACCAAAAATAATATTGATAATAAAAAAAGAAAAGATAAAATTCTGGGTGGGTTGGAAAGTGATCGCTACTATATAGTTTAAACATCTTTTTCCCAAATAAAATTACTTTTATGATTGTAAATAGAGTATGTGAACATTTAAAAACTGAAGCAGTGCAGATAAGTATATGAAAGAAGTATGCTCCAAAATCTACAAGGGAAAAGACTCTCTCTGTTGTCCAGGCTGGAGTGCAGCGGCATGATCTCGGCTCATTGCAACCTCCACCTCCCAGGTTCAGGTGATTCTCCTGCCTCAGCCTCCCTAGCAGCTGGGACTACAGTTGCACAACACCACACTCAGCTATTTTTTTCTAATTTTAGTAAAGATGGGGTTTCACTGTGTTAGCCAGGCAGGTCTCAATCTCCTGACCTCGTGATCAGCCCGCCTTAGCCTCCCAAAGTGCTGGGATTACAAGTGTGATCCACCACACCCTGCTGGAGTATATCTTTTAAACCTTCTCTACTCAGAAACAAAAACAGACATACAGAGTTTTTTCTCTTTTTCTTTTTTTGCATGTGTACAGTATTTTTATTTTTAACTTTTAAATTTGGTGGTCCATGTGAATGTTTGTTACATAGATACACATGTCACATGGGTTTGTTGTACATATTGTTTCATTACCCAGGTGTTAAGCGAAGTATCCAATAGTTTTCTTTTTTATTCTTCTCCTTCCTCCCACCTTCTGCCATCAAGTGTCCATTGTTTCCTTCTTTGGGTTCATGGGTTCTCATCATTTGCTGCCCACTTATAAGTGAGAACATTTGGTATTCAGTTTTCTGTTCCTGTGTTAGTTTGCTAAGGATAATAGCCTCCAGCTCCATCCATGTTCCTGCAAAAGACATTATCTCTCTCTTTCTCTGTCTCTCTTTTTTTTTTTTTTGTAGAGACAGGGTTTCACCATGTTGCCCAGGCTGGTCTCTAATTTCTGGGCTCAAGTGATCCACTTGCTTTGGCCTCTCAAAGTGCGGGGACTACAGGTGTGAGCCACTGCACCTGGCCTACTATGATCTTGTTTGTTTTTAAGGCTGCATAGCATTCCATGGTATATATGTACCACATTTTCTTTACCCAATCTGTCATTGATGGGCATTTCGTTTGATTCCATGTCTTTGCTATTGTGAGTAGTGCTGCAATGAATATTCACATGCATGTGTCTTGATGGCAGCATGATTTATATTCCTCTGGGTATATACCCAGTAATGGGATTGCTGGGTTTAATGATAGTTCTGCTTTTAGCTCTTTGAGGAATCACCATACTGCTTTCCACAAGGTTGAATGAATTTGCACTCTCACAAACAGTCTATAAGTGTTCCCTTTTCTTCACAACCTTACCAGCCTCTGTTATTTTTTGACTTTTTAATAATAATCATTCTGACTGGTGTGAGATGGCATCTCATTGTGGTTTTGATTTGCATTTCTCTAATGATCAATGATAATAAGCTTTTAAAAAATATACTTATTGGCTGCATGTATGTCTTCTTTTGAGAAGTGCCTGTTCATGTCTTTTGCCCACTTTTTAATGGGGTTTTTTTCTTGTAAGTTTGTTTAAATTTATTTTAGATGCTGGATATTAGACCTTTGTCAGATGCATAGTTTGCAAAAATTTTCTCTTATTCTGTTTACTTTGTTGATTTTTTTTTTTTTTTTTGCTGTGCAGAAGCTCTTAAAGTTTAATTAGATTCCACTTGTCAATTTTTGCTTTTGTTGCAATTGCTTTTGGTGTCATTATCATAAAATCTTTGCCTATTCCTATGTCCAGGATGGTATTACCTAGGTTGTCTTCCAGGGTTTTTATAGCTTTGGGTTTTACATTTAGGTATTTAATCCATCTTGTGTTAATTTTTGCGTATGGTGTAAGGAAGGGGGTCCAGCTTCAATCTTCTGCATATGGCTAGCCAGTTTTCCCAGTACCATTTTTTGAATAGGGAGTCTTTCCCTCAGTGCTTGTTTTTGTCATCTTTGTTGATGATCAGATGGTTGTAAGTGTGAGGCCTTATTTCTGGGATATTTTGTTCTATTTGTCTATGTGATTGTTTTTGTACCACAACCATGCTGTTTTGGTTACTATAGCCCTGTAATATAATTTGAAGTTTAGTGGCACAATGCCTCTAGCTTTGTTCTTTTTGCTTAGGATTGTATTGGCTATTTAGGCTTTTTTTTTTGTTTTATATGAATTGTAAAATAGTTTTTTCTAATTCTTTGAAGAATGTTATTGGTAGTTTGATAGGAATGGCATTGAATCTGTAAATTGCTTTTGGAAGTATAGCCATTTTAATGATAATTCTTCCTGTCCATGAGCATGGAATGGTTTTCCATTTGTTTGTTTCTTCTCTGATTTCTTTGAGCAGTGTTTTGTAATTTTCACTGTAGAGCTCTTTCTCCCTGGTTAGCTGTATTCCTAGGTATTGTATTATTTTTGTGGCAATTGTGAATGGGATTGCCTTTCTGATTTGGCTCTCAGTTTGGTTGTTGTTGGTGTATAGGGATGCTGGTGATTTTTTTGAACATTGATTTTTCATCCTGCAACTTTGCTGAAGTTGTTTATCAGCTGGAAGAGCTTTTGGGCCAAGACCATGGGGGTTTCTGAACCTAAGATCATGCTGTCTGCAAACAGATATTTTAACTTCCTCTCTTCCTATTTGGATGCCCTTTATTTCTTTTTCTTGCTTGATTGCTTTGGCCAGGACTTCCAATACTATGTTGAATAGAAGTGGTGAGAGAGGGCATCCTTGTCTTGTGGCGGTTTTCAAGGGGAATGCTTCCAGCTTTTGCCCATTTAGTATGATGTTGGCTATGGGTTTGTATAGATGGCTCATTATTTTGAGGTATATTCGTTCAATACCTAGTTTGTTAAGCATTTTTACCATGAAGGGATTGAATTTTATTGAAACCCCTTTCTGCATCTATTGAGATAATTATGTGGTTTTGTCTCTAGTTCTGTCTATGTAATTAATCCCATTTATTGATGTGTGTATGTTGAACCAACCTTGCATCTGGGGATGAAGCCTACTTGATCATGGTGGATTAGCTTTTTGATGTGCTGCTGCATTCAGTTTGACAGTATTTTGTTGAGAATTTTAGCATCAGTGTTCATCAGGGATA
>CAUYLG010015665.1:0-21401 GCA_963573385.1 Cacajao melanocephalus | reverse complement strand
CGGGCCACACGTGTGAAGTGTGGGCATGGTCAGTGGGGCCTTGGGGGTGAGCTGTGGGTGTGGTCACGGGCCACACGTGTGAAGTGTGGGCATGGTCAGTGCACAGGGGCCTTGGCGTGAGCACCTGGAGTAAGGGGGCTTCAGTGGGACCCCACTTACTTTCACAGCAGGAGCCCGGGCACTGAAAGGTGTGCTCCCTGCCCAAGACTTTGAGTGGCTGGATGGGCAGAGCCTGGTCTCCAGAGGGTACACTCTGCCCTCCTGCCGGCCCCTCGCTGTCTCTGCCCACTGCTGACCCTTCTTTTCTTACTTCTCCTCCACTGGGAGGCTAAGCAGCGGGGCCCTGCTTCTGCTCAGCCCATCTGCTACCACTCGTGGATCCTGTGGCTGCCCATCCGTCTCTCGGCCTTGCCCACCTCCATCTCCCAGGCCAGCTCCTCGGTCAGAGCCATCATCCTGACTCTGCACAGCCCCAGAAGCGCCCGATGCTCTCTGCCTCCAGGTTGGCATCTTCATGAGCCACGTCCTCGTCTCCAGTTCTGTTCTACAACCTGCAATGGCTCCCTGTGGCCCAGAGCAACTGTTCTCATGGGGCCACAGGGCCCTCTCACAGTTGTGGAAGTCATTCGGCTCACAGTGGGAGCTCCGAAACGAGGGAACTCATGGAGTTGGAGAGGAGAATGATGGTCGCCAGAGGCCGGGAGGGGAGTGGGGGTGGGGGTGCTTGGCTGCAGGGACCGCAGTGGAACCTGTGGAATATGTGGGTCCCACGCAGCAGCGTCTCTGCCTACAGCTCTTCCAGTGTGAGTCAGCCTCTGCCGTATCTGGTCCTGCCAGAACCCGTGAGCTGATACGTCAGGGTGACCACTCCGAGGGTTGGGAGACTCCTGCTTACCCATGTCTCTGGCAGCCCCTGCACGTTTACCACGGGCCAGGTATCCCACAAGAATCTGAATGGCCTTGCCACGTGGTGCCACTGCTTCCAAGCTCCCTGCTCCAGCCTCCCACAGTGGACACAGAACCCCCTGGAGGCTCCCGAGCTCCCTCCATCTAGGTTCCAGACCCCTTAACCCCAGCACCCCCTGGTTTGATCTCTACCCGCACAGCTGCCCACCCATCACACGTTCAGGCCCCAGCTCCAACGGAGCCCATGCTGCCCTCAGCAAGCCCTACTGCAGTGAGCTGCGACTGTGCCACCGCACCCCAGGCCTTGTAGCCGCCACGCCTTTGTCCACGCCGCCCCCTCTCTGAGGACACTGCTCCTCCCATCACCCCAGGTCCAAATCCTGCTTCTCTTTCAAGAACCGATTCAAATGTGGCTTTTCCCACAAAGCGTTCCTGAGCCCACTTGGTTGAACTGAGAGCATCTTGAACTCTCCCCACTTTGCGATATAGATGTTTTATGATGGTGATGATGACTATTTATTGAGACCACCCTGGCTAACATGGTGAAACCACGTCTCTACTAAAAATACAAAGATTAGCTGGGTGTGGTGGCAGACGCCTGTAATCCCAGCTACCCGGGAGGCCGAGGCAGAATCACTTGAACCTGGAAGGTGAAGGCTGCAGTGAGATGAGATCGCGCCACTGCATTCCAGCTCGAGTGACAGAGGGAGCCTCCGTCTCAAACATAAATAAATAAATATTTACTGAACGTTTTCTCCATTCTAGGAACTGTCCTGGGAATGCTGGCCGACACATTTAATTCTTTTCGAGATAGGGTCTCACTCTGTCACCCAGGCTGGAGTGCAGTGGCACAATCACAGCTCACCGCAGCCTCCAGCCCCCACCCCCAGGCTCAAGTGATCCTCCCACCTCAGCCTCCTGAGTAGCTGGGACTACAGGCTCACACCATCTTGCCTGGCTAATTTTTTGACATTTTTTGTAGAGATGGGATCTCATCATGTTGCCCAGGCTGGTCTCAAACTCCTGGGCTCAAGTGATCTGCCCACCTTAGCCTCTCAAAGTGCTGGGATCACAGGCGTGAGCCATCATGCCCAGCCTGTATTTAATTTTTATAACATCCATTGGCTCCGGCCCACTTATCTTCAGGTGAGGAACTGAGGCTCAGAGAGATTCGTTTCCTGGTATCACACAGCTACTAACTGGCTTAGGCCGTGTATTCGTTCTCTATTGCTGTCTTCAAATTACCCCAAAACTTAGTGGCTTAGAACAATGAACACTTGTTATCTCACAGCTTCTGTAAGTCTGGATTCCAGAGCATCTGTGCCGGGTGGCTGTGGCTCAGGGTCTCTCCCACGGCGCTGTGGGCTGCAGCCTCACTTGCGTGACCTCATGAGATGGGAACCACCTCCCTGAGTGCGTGATGCAAGATGCAGCAAGGAGGAGGCTGAGCTGCCCGCCCCCAGTCACACACAGCCATTCCCTTGGCCTCCAGTTGCCGACACAGGGTCACCCCATTCACTGTGGCACAGACACCAGGAGGCAGGGTCCTCCGGGGCCATCCTGCAAGCCAGCAGCCACAGGCAGGGTCAGCCAGCCTTGCCTGGCCCCATCGCGGGGCCCTGGTCGTCCTCCTCGAGTGGCCACCGATGAGCAGATCCTGCCTGGGTGCTTCCACGGGGATCCCGTCCTACCGTCACCACCACTCAGAGTTAGCCCCCCCCGCCAGAGCCTGCAGGGGGAGGACCATGTGCTCGCAGTTCGCAGAAGCACCTTTGTGGGCAAACACGGCCAGCCAGATCTGTGCTTTGCTTTAATCAAGTGAAAAGGTGTGACCCAGATGCCACAGCAGTTTGGGCTCATTAAGCCAGAGGTGTGAATGGAATCCGCGAGAGGGGGTGGTGATTCCTCCTGGCCTCTGCCAGTTTCCAGGGGTATCCAACTGGGAGGATTCCCTTGGGGAAACGCTGGGGTGGACGGGGCACCTCGGGCAGGCTGAGCAATGCCCACATTGTCAGCAGGGAGGCTGGCTGGCTCCTGGAACCCGAGCCTCTTCAGGGGCTGCAGCGGCTGCCGATGCTGTCTGCTCACCAGAGAAACATGCGTTTCCTGAGCATCTGCTTGGAGGCCTCTGCTTGAGGAGCTGGCGACGGAGATGCTAAAACGACAAGAGCGGGAAAAAGTAGCAGTTACTATCCACCGACAGCTCGGTGGCCTGGCTCCCGACCCCTCCCCACACCCCAAGGTGGGAGTGGTTACTACCCCCTCATGCTTGCAGGGCGGGGCATCCGGGAGGAGGCACGCCGGCAGCGCTGCACTGGAAGCAGGACCAGGCTGAGCAGTCAGGGCTGGGACACACAGCATCTCACCCGTTCGGGGGTGACCCACCCGAGACGCCTCCCCAGGGCACCTCTCCTCTGAGGGTCAGATCCTGAGCTCACAGAACAGGCAAGAGGGGCCTCAGAGCGCCCCCAGAGCAGCGAGTCCCTGCTTTCCCGGGACACAGACCTCCCTAGCTCAGAGCCCTTTCACGTGGGGGTCAGCTCCCCGCCAAGCCAAGGCCCGGAGGCCCCCAGCCCCTGGAGGGCACAGGCTACCGTGGGCAGTGCCACAGGCTGCGGGAAGCCAGGCAGGCGCTCTCTTCGGAGGCAGCTGCACCCCCTCCACGCCATCCTGCAGACCTTCTTTCTGTCGAGTTGGGGATCCCAGTGGACAGATAATCTCACGTTCTGATCTGTGAATTTCAGGTTCTCATTCATCATTAGACCGCCACGCACAGTTCCCACATTGCCGTCTGGCGTCACAGCTAACGGCTGCAGAACCTCTAAAGACCTGGCCCTCTCCTAAGGCACCAAGCCTGCGGCAGGACACCCGGCTTGTTTCCTGAGTTGTGGCTGCTGTAAACATCCACGTTGAAAACATCCTCGAGGATCCAGCCTTTGCAGTTCACTCATTCTTTAGGAAGCCGTCCGTCCGGTGTTGTGTGGAAAAGTTTGGTTCTCAGCAGAGGGAGGTGTCGTTTATTCATTGAGTCTCCAGGCGATTTAAAGAGAGGCGTATCTGGGGGAGGGGCGGAGGGGGATGGACACCAAATTCTGGGTTCAAATCCCAGCTCGGCCACTTTCTAGGTATGCAGGCGTGGACGTGTCACAGCTTCTCCGTTTCCTTATCTATAAAACGGCACAATCCTTTACCCAACAGCCACTGGGCGCACTGCCCTCCACATGCAGCTCTAGCGCGCCGCACAGAGGGGCCCTGGCGCTGGCGTCTGAAGACCTGGCCGTGCACCTGCTGGAAGGGGACTTCCAGGAATCCTCTGGTTTGTTTAAGGAACAGGGCAAGAATCCAGCTGAGAGGAGCCAAGTTCACGTGGTCACCTCAAGAGTTTCCTTTCCTCTTCCCCCTTTAAAAACGATCCCATATTGTGGTTTAACTTTTATTCTTATCCGTTATATATCCACACAGTTTAAAGAACTACCCTCCCCTTCCTGCTCACCAGAGGTGCACCTTCGTTCTGAATCTTGGCGTTTACCCCATGGGGATCCCTGGAGGTCTGCGAGGCCTCCTGCCAGGCCCGCCCAGGCCACACCCCACACCTTGCACCCCACGTCCCTCCCGTGGTCCACGGTACACTCGGTTCGATCAGTGGCAGTTTTGCATGCTGTCGGCTACGCTGTGGATGTTGATGTTCTAGCAGTTTGTAAATGCTACGGGAAACATTCTCCCGTGTTCCCAGCATTTAGTCTCTGCCTTATTTTTTCTTGATTTGTTTTCTAAGTATTTGTCATCTATCCCTAACTCTGCTTTCACCGTTCAAATCTCCTCTCAACATGGTAAACATACAGGACTCCCTGTCCACTGTCTTCCTGGGGGTGCCCTGCCCCTGACTGCCAGGCCGGGATTCCCAGGAGTCGTAGGGAACAAGGCTGGAGGGGAAGAGGGTGGGGCCCGTGGGCCTGGTGGCCACAGCCAGGGCTTCGGCAGGTCCCCCTGTGGGTTCTGAGCAGGATCCGACTCAGCTTTAATGGGGCGGCTCCAGCCACTGTGTTGGGCCTCTTAGGAATCCAGGTGAGAATAAGGCTCTCCTGGTCTGGGTGGTCACAGCAGAGCTGGCGGGACAGTCAGCTTCTGAGAGAATTTACAGAAGTCAGTAGGACTGGAGCTGGGACGGGAGGAAGGAGGGAGCCACCGACTGACCCCAGGTTGGAGGGTGAGGTGTGAAGTGGGAGGGTAGGGTGCTGCTTCGGGACAGACCTGAGCTTCTGTGGGGCCACATTGGGGTCTGATGTCTCTTGGGTGCCCCAGTGAGATGCCACGTGGGGCTCTGGACCATCCCTGTCCCTGAGCTCTGAACTGTGTCCACGTGGTCTGCTTGGTTGGTGCGGCCACTTTCATTCCCGGTGCTGGGCGCTCTGCGGCCCCTCGTTCCGCTAACGTCATGAATTTACCCACAGCTGCTCCCCTCGGTTTCCTCTGCTCTCCTGCCTGAAACCACCATGTTTCGCACACTGGATGCCTGACCCAGCCTACTGACTTTTTTATCGTTCCTCTCCTGTTTTCCATCTCTTGGTCTTTCTGTTCTATTTCTGGGAGACGTCCTTTAGCCCTTCCCTTAGGGTTTCTTCCCAGGCTGTTGTATTCTGACCCTCCCGGCACCCCTTTGTGCTACTGCAATGCTCTTTCTCAGGGCGTCTGGTCCTGGACTCATGGGAGCTGTCGTGTCCCTTGTTACCCTTGAGGGTGTTAACGGGGTAGTTTGGAGTCTCTTCCCTCTGCACAGCCTGGCTGCCTGCGGCGGTTCTGCTGGCTGTTTTGGCCTACACCTCTCCGGCTAGAGGTTGTCCTCCAACGTCCGGTCATTCCTGGCTGCTCCTGCTTCCCACCTGCCGCTACGATGCTACCAGAGCCAAGGCACGGATGGGACCCCTGCTTACTGGATGACTGGCCATTTCTCGGAAACTGCACCCTCCCACCATGGCCACCTTCCCAGAGCCATGGCCAAGGACTGCAGGAGCTGTCACCCTGAGCCATGTCCTGTCTCCAGGTGTGTGACCTCGATTGAGCTCTTCAACTTCCCAGGAAACCAGAAATGGCTGCAGGGACAGAAATTTGCTCACACACGTCCTAGGGCCAAAGTGGCATAATCCCGATGTGAGACGCCCTCTTCACTCTTCCTCCTGCCCCTTCCCCTCATGAGTCCCCTGGCTGGAAACACTATTCAGCCTGCTGAGCCCTGGATGGAGACGAACTCTGACCCCAGATCAAGCCTGTCCCAGTGGCAGAGGCCTGGACTCTCCTTTTCTGTGTAATACCTAGCAGGGTGGCAACCAGGGCACTGGAAGTTTGGGTTTTCCCCTCATGCTCTTCTTACAAACGTCCCCCAGATCCAGCTCCA
The DNA here is from genome assembly GCA_963573385.1 of Cacajao melanocephalus. NCBI lineage: Eukaryota > Metazoa > Chordata > Mammalia > Primates > Pitheciidae > Cacajao > Cacajao melanocephalus. The sequence continues at coordinate 15,103 of CAUYLG010015665.1, read as the reverse complement.
TCCTCCCAGGAAAACCAGCCTCAGGCTCCTGACGTGCCCTTTCCTGAGCTTCCCAAGGACGCAGCTGCTGCCCCAACAATCATCAGCAGAAAGGAAGATGGGCATGGACAATAACACACTTACAACAGGACGCGCGCAAGACTCTGCCGATACTTACTTATTGATTTATTTAAAGACAGTCTCTTCTGTCCCCCAGGCTGCAGTGCAATGGTGCAATCTCATTCACTGCAACCTCCACCTCCCGGGTTCAAGTGATTCTCCTGCCTCAGCCTCCTGAGTAGCTGGAATCATAGGCACCCGCCACCATGCCAGGCTAATTTTTGTGTGTTTAGGAGAGACAGGGTTTCGCCATGTGGGTCAGGTTGGTCTTGAATCCTGACCTCAGGTGATGCGCTTGCCTCAGCCTCCCACGGTGTTGGATTACAGGCGTAAGCCACCGTGCCCAGCGGGTTCTGCAGATAATTTGTACTACTGTTTACCAGTACGTGTCTTTGTGTTATTTGCATTTATTTTAGGTGGAAAAAAAAAAACCCTCACATTTCAGCCAACTGGACTTTGCATCTGGCGTTAAATGTTTTCCGCCACTGTCCACCCAACAAACAGTCTAGCTTCATATCCGTATCCTGGTTCCCAAGTTCCTTCCAGAAGAGATTCTCAGACAGGGTCCGTTTGTTGTTGTTGTTGAGATGGAGTCTTGCTTTGTTGCCCGGGCTGGAGTGCAGTGGCACGACCTCGGCTCACTACAACCTCTGCCTCCCAGGTTCAAGCGATTCTCCTGCCTCGGCGTCTGGGGTAGCTGGGATTACAGGAGCCCGCCATCGCCCGGCAATTTTTTTTTCTTTTGTATTTTTAGTGGAGATGGGGGTTTCACCATGTTGGTCAGGCTGGTCTCGAACTCCTGACCTCGTGGTCCGCCCGCCTTAGCCTCCCAAAGTGTTGGGATGACAGGCGTGAGCCACGGCGCCCGGCCAATCACCGAGGAAAAACAACGTTAGCCGGGCGGGGGCGCGCGCCTGCAGTCCCAGCTACCCCGGAGGCTGAGGCAGGAGAATCGCTTGGACCCGGCAGCGGAGGCGGGAGCGAGCCGAGATCGCGCCACGGCACGCCGGCTCGGGCGACAGAGCGAGACTCCGTCTCAGTAAACAAATCAGTAAAATCACCCCGGAGCTCAGACCCCCAGCCCCAAACCCCAGGGGCCGCTTTTGGGAGGAGCGGGCGAGGCCCAGCAATCCGCGTTCGGAGCGGTCCCGCGCGCGTTCTGATCGGGGCAGCTCTGGGGTAGCGCCCGGGGACCGCGACGCCGGCCTCGGCCACGGCTCGCGAGACGCCCGCGGCCCGGACCCAGCCGCGACGGGACAGGCGGGACCGGAGGGGGAACGCGCGCGCCCGGAACCCGCCACTGCGGCGCCGCGCCGGGGGGACGCGCTTGGGCAACGGACGCGCCGCGCCGGGGAAGCCGTTGGGCGCCGGAAGCGGTTCCGGCCCGACCCGCGACCCCGCGGGACCCGGCCCGACCCGGGCGCGCGCGCGGCGGAAGCGAGGAAGAGCTCGGGCGAGGCAGACCCTGCGCCCCGGCCGCGCGGCCGTCTCGTAGGTGCGGGCGGCAGAGCCCACGGGGCCGCGGCGGGACGGGGCGGGGCGCAGAGCGCTCGGGGGCGCGGTTCCGGCGCGCGGCCGCTTCCCGGCGATCCGCCTGGGGCCGGGCGTCGGCCTTCCCGGGCCGCCGAGCCTCTGGTGTCCCGCGGGGAGCGGGGGACGGGCCCGGGGAGACCGTGGAGCCGGCGGGGTCCGTGTTCAGGCCTCCTCAGAGCGGATCTGTCGGGTCGTGTCCGGAATAAATTCACTTCCGTTTCTCGCTGGGCCCGCGGAAGTCACCCTGGCAGTGCTCCCCGCTTCCTGCTTGGCCGCGTGCACCTGGCTGCGCGCGTGGGGCGCGGGTTCAGAGCCGGCCGAGCTCCTGAGCACACGGCGGCGACGCGCGCGGGAAGCTTTGAGAAGGCGCCGCAGGCCGCGCGTTCCCTGGAGAGAGGGAAGGCTTCAAAAGGGCGGGGCCCGGTGCGGTCGGGAGTTGATGTTGCATCCCGAGTCCAAATTCCCGAGGCAGGCCGGGTGCAGTGGCTCGTGCCGGTAGTACCCGCAGTTTGGGCGGCGGAGGCAGGAGGATCACTTCTGGTCAGGAGTTCAAGACCAGCCTGGGCAGCATAGTGAGAGCCCTGTCTCTACAAAAAAAAATGCAAAAATGAGCTGGGTGCGATGGCATGCACCTGCACTTCCAGCTACGCAGGAGGCCGAGGCGGGAGGATCGCTTGAGCGCAGGAATCCGAGGCAGCATTGGTCCATGACAGCACCACTGCACTCCAGCCTGGGCGGCAGAGCAAGACACTGTCTCAGCAAATAAATAAAATTGAAAAATAAGAGGTGATATTTTAACTAGGTTTGAAAGAATGATTAGGAATTTGCCAAAAAGGGAACAAGTTTAGAGATGGGAACACAAATTGTGTTTGGGGCGTCATGTTGTTTTCTCAGCTTGGGAGGGGTTCACATGCTGGACGCCGGAGCACAGGTGTCACTGGCAGTGGACCATGGGCACCCTGGGAGATTTGTAGCAAAGGAGTGACCTGATTGTAGTGTGACGGATGGCCCCGGCTAGTGCTCCTTCTGCAGGTGTTGGGGACATAGGATGAGGCTTCCCTTGCTCTGGCCCTTTTGGCTGTGAACCTTCTCCTCCAGGCAGACAGAAACAGTGAATGAAACTGCTTGGGATAGCTGTAAGCGCCACCTTCCCAGATGGCATTTTAAAAATAGTATTTTTCTTCCTAAAATGTATATGGGTTTCAAGTATGTTTTTCCCTGTTGGTTTTCTTGATTTGAGTGCACTCCTCATGAATGCAATGTGAATGTCTGTTACTTAAAAGTATAATTTTGGAAACAGCCCCCCAAACCACAGGTGTCATGCTGAAACGCACCCTGCCCTGTGGGCCCAGCACAGCCCTCTTCTGCCCTACAGCCCCGTCAGGGCAGCAGACAGGAGGAAGTGCTGACGTCCACTTCAAACACAAGGTCTGGAGAGGGCGGGTGGGTCAGGTGTGGGGGTGAACAGGTCAGGTGCCGTTTTACTCATTTTGAAACGGCCCCTTCATTTGAATGGCAGTGTCGTTCTGATCAAGGGATTTTTGTTTTGAGGCTCTGCGGGGAACACCCAGCCCAGCATGGCGGCTGTTTGTCTTCTGCCTGGCCTGTGCTGGAGCGTTTGTTCATTCTCACGTGACCCTGTGAGGCAGGTCTAGTGACTGTCCCACCTTATTGGTGGGAAGCAAAGGGCTAGACCAGTGAGAAAATTGGGACAAAGGGAGCGGCCATTCAAGTCGAAGTCTGTGGCGACTCTAAGCTCTGCTGCAAGCCGGCACCCTACTCTAAGGTCTGCTGTGACCCGGCGCCCTGCCCTAAGGTCTGCTGTGACCCGGCGCCCTGCCCTAAGCTCTGCTGTGACCCGGTGCCCTGCCCTAAGCTCTGCTGTGACCCGGCGCCCTGCTCTAAGCTCTGGACCGGGAGGTGTTCAGGAAAACCATGCATGGCCATCTGCCCTGAGCAGAGTCTGTCTGCTTGTTCAAGGCAGGGCTCTGATCCGATGACCTTGAAGATTCGACCTCTGTGCTGAAAAGAATTGTGGTTGAGTGCTCCATGGTCTCAAGCCTGAGGACCTTCAAAGCTGGTTTGATGGGGCTGGCTCCATCTCTCACATGCTTGGAGGGAGAATAAATCACCACCTCTTTGGAGGGGACTTTGTCAGTGTTTCTCAAAATTACAGATGACCCAGCAATGTCACTTCCCAGCATCTGTGCCCTATACACCCCGAGTGAGTGCAGCTGTGGGTGCCAGGACTCCCCTGCACCCAGCAGATGCTGGCTGGGCAGCCCCTTCTCACCCTCCATAGGAAGCCTCCCCGCCCACCCCCTCCGTCCCTCCTGCCCATGGCCTCTTCTCACAGCACGTGGGCTCTATGGGAGCTGGGACCATCTCACACAGAGCCAGTCACATCTGTCACCTCCTGGGGGTGGGTGGCAGTAGTGCCCACCACGTGCAGGGCTCTGGACTGTGCCCGGGAAAGCAGCAGTTTCTGCTCGGCCTGCACTTTGAGTTTGCCCAGGCTGGCTGCACACGCCAGCATCACCAGCTCTGCTGAGCTCTGGGTTTTGTGGGGAATCCAGTCTTACGCTTCCACGGCTTCGCTCTGCAGGGTGACCCCGGAATTTGTAGAAATGCCAGAAGCGGGCTGTGCCCTGGTGGTGTGTGCTGTGTGTGCTCAGTGTGTGTACAGCGTGAGCCTGAACTGGCTTTGTGAGAACTCGGTTCCTCGTGGTCTGCAGAAGCCTCTTCTGAGCAGCAGCTTCGGTTAGAGGAAAGCTGTCCTCTACCCTTGCTGTGCTGCTGTCATGTTGAGGAACAGCTGCAGACAATGACAGGCACTGTCTGTTTCCACCGTGTCGCTGGCTGCCCGAGTGCTCTGCTCCTGAGCACCCCAGAAAGCCCTGTGCCCTGCAGCATGCGCTCCAGACATGCCCTGTGGCTGTCAGCAGCGGGACTCCAGCCCAGAAACACCCAACCCCCGCTCGGCTTCCGTGTGGGGATCCTTCGTGTTCCTGTGCCCACACCTGTAAAGCAGTGCGGAATTGGTTGGAAGTGAGGGAGGAAGTGTGGTGGGACTGCCCTGGTTTGCTGCTTTCTGAAGCTGGCGCAGCCCACGTGCCAATCTCGTGTCTCGTCTCTGGTCAAGCCCCGTTGTTTTCTTGCCGATCTCTGGGTTTCTCTATGGTAGCAGAGTCCAGAGGGGTGGGCGGACCAGCCATGGCCCTGACTCTAAACAGCTGTGGAGGGCAGAGCATGGTGCCCATGTCAGGAGATGATGTGGCCTGCGGGGCTGACCGTCTGGTAGAGTTTGGAGAATCCTCGCACAGGATGTCCAGGCAACCCCTGGAGCTGTGCCGAGGTTCAGGGCCCTGTGGGGCTGCTTTTCCTCCTGCCATGGTCAGAGGTAGGGGATCCCTCTGCTGGCCAGGACAGGGGCTTCACTAAGAGCCCAGGCTAGCAGAGAAACCAGACACCCCAATCAAGCAGGCAAAAACCAAGGGTAGTAGTTGAGGGTCTCAAGCACAGAACATACTTTGGTTCTGACAGTTTTTATTGTTGTGGAGTTTGTTTTGTTAAACTACAAGGTGTTGTGTAGTACAAACCACAAACGGCAACACAGTCACTTTCCCCTAGCAAGTTAATGAAAGATATGCTGGAGAGAGAGGCTGCTGGGCATGGGAGACAGATCCCTCAGAGGGGGCATGGCTGTGTGAAGAGCGCCCGTCACAGAGGAGACGGGTCGTGGGGTCACTGCTGCCCTTTGTCCGGAGATGAGGCTTGCTGCCTTCTCTTATAATGTTGTCTTGAGTTTGGAAAGGAACACGTTTCCCTTCCCCATGGAGTGTTGGGTGTTGTGCCTGTGGGAAGTGTGGGACACGGGGCCTGGGACCTCAGCTCAGATGCTGGCAGGTGTCCTCGCCGGCCTTCCGGGTTCCAGCGCCGGGCCCGGTGCCCGCCCCAGGAGGATGGGCAGTTGCGGTGCCTCCATATCATCGTGCCCCACCCCTGCTGGAGCAGCTGTGTCCGCTGCTTCTGTGAACTGGGAGCTCCCCTTGACTCTTCCCTCTGGCTCAGGAGCAAGTGACCTTGGACTTGGCCTCCTCCGTTTTCCTGTGTGTGAACAAGTGGTGGCCTTGTTTACCGAACACAGTGTTGAAGGCAGAATTCTGAGATGAAACCTGACCTAATACGTGCATATTAGATGGAAGCACCATTGTCAAAATCATGCTGCTCAGAGTCCCTGGGAACCAAATGGGCGACTCGACTGTGCTTCAGACCCAGGCCCGGATGCTGTCAGACGGAGGGCTCCTCAGTGCCCAGTGGGTGCTTCCCCCAGGCCCACGACGCTGTCAGACCGAGGGCTCCTGAGTGCCCAGTGGGTGCCTCCCCCAGGCCCAGGACACTGTCACACCGAGGGCTCCTGAGCACCCAGTAGTAGCAGAGCCAGAGGGTGCTTCCCCAGGAGGGGAGGCAGACCAGCCTCTTCTTACTTCAGAGGATGAGGCAGGGACAGTGGGGGTCCTGAAGGAGATGTGAATTTAGGGGCTTGAAACCAGGGGTGAGCGGCTGTTGTTTGCCTCAGCAGGTGGTGTCAGCGCTGGGAAGGACACTGTCAGTTCTGGCTGTGAAGAGCCTGAGAAAGCTGACTGTCTTGTGCCCTCGTGAGTAGAGCGAAGCTTCAGTTATAAAGGCCAAGGAGGCAGGAGGCTTATGGAAAGTACTGCCCGTGGCCTCGCTCTGGGATGCAGGGACTCTGCCCCGGCCTGTGTTCGTGTCCTCTGGTGGCGGGATGCATGCCCCGCAGTTGGGCCAGCCCCCACGTCACAAGCAGCGAGCCCACAGGCAGAGGCGCTGTGGCCTGTTCGGTCTCTTTTCTCTGAACAAGAATTCCAGTGGAAAGCGGGCCCGCCACGGACCCTCCCAGGGTGCTCGTGCTCCTTGAGGATTTGTTTGTTATTTAGTAGTTAAGTTTTTGTGGGGAGAGGGGAGAATTATAGTTGAACCTGAAATACATTCTCTAGCCCTATGAACTGCCTGATTTAAAGCTTGGCTTGGCTAGGTGCAGTGGCTCACCCCTGTCATCTCAACACTTTGGGAGGCCGAGGTGGGCAGATCACCGGAGGTCAGGAGTCGGAGACCAGTCCGGTCACCATGGTGGACCCCGCCGTCTCTACCAACAATACAAAAATTAGCCAGGCGTGGTCGTGCACACCTATAATCCCAGCTATTCGAGAGGCTGAGGCAGGAGAATCGCTTGAACCCAGGAGGCGGAAGTTGCAGTGAGCTGAGGTTACACTATTACACTCTAGCCTATGTGACAGAGCAAGGCTCCGTCTCAGATAGGTAGATAGATAGAGAGACAGATAGAGCGGGTAAGACTGCATCTCAGATAGGAAAGGGAGAGAGAGAGAGAGAGAAAAGAAGGAAACACCATGGCTCACACCTGCTGCAACCCAGGACTTTGGGTCAGCCTGGGCAACACAGCAAGACCTTGTCTCTACCAAAAAAACAAAAAGGCTGGGTGTGGTGTCACACGCCTGTGGTTCCAGCTACTCAGGAGGCTGAGGCTGGAGGATTGCTTGAGCCCAGGAAGTCAAGGCTGCAGTGAGCCATGATTGTGCCATTACACTCCAGCCTGGGTGACACAGCAAGACCCCGTATCCTAAAAAAAAGGAAACCAACCTTGGCCACCTCACCACATTTCCACTTTTGCACCTGTGTGGGAAGTGCGTGAGAGGGGCGACACCGCGTCTGCCCCGGGGTCTGGGTCTCTAGGCCACACCTGTTGTGGGGAGGGCCTGGGCCGAGCTGTTCACACTTCCTCCTCTCACTCAGGGTTTTCCAGGCTCAGGATTCTAAAAACTGTCATTCAGATGTACCTTAAGGTAGGGAATTTTATATGCTTCACCTAGTTTATTTCATTGTTTAGAATCTTGTGTGATGTGGGAATCCTTAAACTAATGAAGCTAGAGAGAAAGCTGAGATACTGGACGTGGACAAGCCAGCGGCGTGGGCTTGGGCGTGGGTGAAGGCTGGGCGCTGTCCAGTGCACTGCCTTGTGACGGCAGGAGCAGCCGGTGTACCTGGCTGGGGCCTGGGGAGGTGTTTCAAGTCCTGCCTTGGCCGCGTTTGGATGGATGGTTGGGCACTCACGTGCTGTGCCTTGCCTTTCTCCAGGTTGCCCCCAGGAGGCCCTCGGGATGCCTGTCAGGATGATGCTGCCCCCCGTGAAGCTGACCTTCCGGCGCCTGGCCTGTGCCTTGGCCTCCTGCCGTCTGGCTCCCGCAGGACACAGAGGAAGTGGCCTTCTGCACACAGCCCCTGTGGCCCCCTCGGATGGGACCGCCCCAGTGTTCACCCGCGCCCTGGGCTTTGGGGACAGAACCGCCCTGGTTGACCAGCATGGCCACCACACATATGCGGAGCTTTATTCCCGCAGCCTTCACCTGTCCCGGGAGATCTGCAAGCTCCGCGGGTGTGTTGGCGGGGGCCTCCGCGAGGAGAGGGTCTCCTTCCTGTGTGCTAACGATGCCTCCTACGTCGTGGCCCAGTGGGCCTCATGGATGAGCGGTGGCGTGGCGGTCCCCCTCTACAGGAAGCACCCCGCGGCCCAGCTGGAGTATGTCATCTGCGACTCCCAGAGCTCGGTGGTCCTTGCCGGCCAGGAGTACCTGGAACTCCTGAGCCCGGTGGTCCGGAAGCGGGGGGTCCCACTGCTGCCTCTCACACCAGCTGTCTACGGTGGAGCAGCGGAGGAAGTGGCAGAGGGGCCAGTCCCGGAGCAGGGGTGGAGAGACCAGGGCGCCATGATCATCTACACCAGCGGGACCACAGGGAGACCCAAGGGCGTGCTGAGCACGCACCGCAACCTCAGGGCTGTGGTGAGTGCCGCCCCGCGCTGCCGTGGCGCCCTTCACAGTGCAGTGCTCTGGGTGGATTCTGGGCCAGAAGCACTCTTTCCTTCCCTTTTCTGTGGAGTCATTCACAGTTTTCACCATCCTGCAGACGTGTATGAGGTTCCCAGACACGGCCCGCAGGGTGTGGCCGCTGGCCTCACTGGCCTCCCAGGATGGCTCTGGGAGTGGCCAAGCACAAAGGCACAGACAGGGGTGACACCTTCCGGTATAGAGGGATTGAGGGGCTGCTGCTCACCCCACCAGGACCACGTGCCATGAGGTCAGAGGGGCCCCTCACTGCCTATGATGCTGAGGGGCTTTTTGGAGGCAGCCACGTGTTCAGATGCGTGCTCAGGACCCCACGCACACCCGTGTCGTACTCTTTTTTGTGTCCTGTGGCCTCAGTCACATCTTCACAGAACTCTAGAGCCAGGTCACTTATCTGTCACTTGGATCCTGCTTTCTTCCAAACGTATCCATGTGTGTTATAGAATCTCTTATGCAATTGAAGCAATAAAGTAAAAATGAGAGCTCAAAACCACGACAGGGAGGGTAGGAAATGGACCCTGCGGAGTCGTGGCTTGACACAGGCACCGCGAGCACACAGGTGACGACAGTTCCCGCGTTGGCAGAGCTCTGCATGGGCAGTGCTGTGGCCTGAGCCAGTGGTTCGGCTGGGAGTCTGGGTTCCAGCCTGAGTGGCTCAGGGTACCTGAGTCCCAGGCCTGTGCAGGGCCGGAGCTGAGGATGCGACGCTGGGTCATGGCTCCATCTGCCTGGTGTCTGCAGAGCCACTCCACCACTTTCTAAATTTCCTAAAGCCTCTGGCTGGGTATGGCCCTGTCCTCTGTCCCCAGAATCAGCGAGTGACCCAGCAGATCTGCTGTGGTTTCTTCGTCATCTTGAGAGGCTTTAGAGGGGAGCAGCAAAGAGCCAGCCTTCTCCTCCCCCTTCCTCAGCCCGGGTCTCTGTGTGCTGCAGCAGGCCACAGTCTCGCTCCTGCTCTCAGCTGCGCTCTCGTCCCCTGCAGGTGACTGCGCTGGTCCACAAGTGGGCATGGACCAAAGACGACGTGATCCTCCACGTGCTCCCCCTGCACCATGTCCACGGTGTGGTCAACGCGCTCCTTTGCCCACTCTGGGTGGGCGCCACCTGTGTGATGATGCCCGAGTTCAGTGCTCAGCAGGTGAGTCGGGTCACGGCTCCTGGCAGCGCCCTCAGAGCAGGTGCCTTTCCTGGTGTGCAGTCGTCCTGTATCCACAGGGAATGTGCTCCAAGACCGCAGCGGATGCCAGGACCTTGGGAAGCATGGAACCCTGTGCCTACAAGGCTTTTTGCTATACACATGTACCTGTGATGAAGCTTCATTTGTAAGTTAGACACAGAACTTAACAGTTAATAACAAGTTACAGCCATGTTCTGTAGTAAAAGTTATGTGGAAGCGCTCTATCTCTTCAAAATACCTGCCGGTACTGTGCTCACCTGTTTTGAGACTGCAGTGGGCCTCACGTCACTGAAGCCGTGAACAGTGAGACTGGGTGAGCGGGGCAGCTGCAGGCCCTGCTGGCCGCGAGCTCCTGGGCTGCCGCGAATGCTCACACACCTGGTTTAACACAGTGCGAGCTTGTTCCTCCATGCTTGGAAGCCAGGAGTCTGAGCTGAGTCTTGCAGAGCTGATGCTGTGTGCGGTGAGGCTGCTCTATCACGAGGCTCCAGGGCAGAGTCCGTTCCTGCCTCTTCCAGCTTCTGGAGTCCAGAGGCCTCCTGTGCCCCTGGCTCCAGCTGCTTCACAGCCAGCTCTGCTTCTGGAGGCACGTGGCCTTCTTCTCTCCGTGGTCAGCGCTCCCTCATCTTCCCTTTGCACAGCCTATGTGGATATTCCAAGATAATCTCCCTTCGTGAGGTCCTTCGCTTCACCTACCTGCGGTTCCCACCACTTTGTGATGTGACGCATTTGGGATCCAGGGCGCATGGTGTGGCCTCTTGAGCTGTGATGTGGCCACTCTGGCAGCTTTTGGTTACTCCGGAGTACTGGCCCAGCGGGAGGGCTGCTGCAGAGCCTCTGTGCCTCCCCTCTGTATCGCGACCTCTGTAGGTCTTCCTTGATGCAGGCAGGGAGGGAAGGACGCGGCGCTGGGCATGCAGAGCCCTGGGGCAGGAGTGGTCATCCGCAAGCTGCAGTGTGCAGCCTTGCCTGTGCCGGTGCTGTCTCCAGGGCAGATCAGGGATGCTGCTTCGGAGGGAGACGACCCGGGCTTGAGGCAGGACTCTGCGTAGCGTCAAGTCTCTCCTGTCAGTGGGGATGGCAGAGGCTTAGGAGCTGCTGTGACCTGCATGCATTTCAGGAATGGCGGTGGCTTTTAGGGGCTGCTGTGGCCTGTGTGCATTTCAGGGATAGTCTCCCAGGGAGCCAAGGGCAGGTTGGTTTTGTCCTCCAGAGTAAAGAGTATGTTACCCTCAGGGTTTTTCAGCTTCAGAAATTTATATTTGTAAAATCCAGCTGTCAGCATTATTGAATGCTGGGGTTTTGTCTAAGACTGTATTTAAGAATGTGTGTGATACAAGTGTGGGGCAAGCAGAAACCTGCGGTGGGTTTGTGGGTTTCAGGGTCTCAGGCGCAGTGTCTTCAGGTCATCCCGCTGCACAGGTGGTGGGTGTCAGCGTCTGCAGGTGACGGATGGGGCTGAGGGACAGGAGGAGGATGCCGGAAGGTGGATGTGCAGCCACAGCCTCTGAAGATCAGAGTCGCCGCTGAGAAGGCAGGAGAGGCTCCCGTTAGTCACTTGTCTCTGACAGCGCTGCCCGGGCTGAGTCCTCGGGATGGCAGCGTGCACTTGGGAGAGCAGGGCAGCGAATCAGGGTGGGGCGGCGTTGAAAGACTTTGGACTGTTTTCAGTTTGTGGCTATTAGAAAGAATAGTTGCTGTGAACATTCTCATGTAGGTATCGTCGTAGATGCTTCTTGGATCCATACATCCTGGTGCCAGCTTACAGGCTAGGCATGGATTTCATTTTCGTTGAAACTGCCAAAGTTCTCAAACATGGTTCCGTATTTCATATGCCCACCAGCCCCATTCTGCTGGTACCAGTTTACTGTATGAGTCCTTGTAACACTGCTGATAGAGAAGGCTGGGAAGAGAAAAAGCTCTAATTGGCCTCACAGTTCCACACGGCTGGGGAGGCCTCAGAATCATGGCGGGATGTGAAAGGCACTTCTTACATGGCGGAGGCAAGAGAAAATGAGGAAGAAGCAAAAGTGGAAACCCCTGATTCAGTTTCATGAGAATAGCACGGGAAAGACCAACCCCCATCATGCAATTATCTCCTCCCTGTGTTCCTTCCACAACACGTGGTCATTCTGGGAGATACAGTTCAAGTTGAGATTTGGGTGGGGACACAGACACACCATGTCAGGAGTCCTTATACTTTTTAAAATTCCCCATGTGTCTCCTCTCTGGCGGCTTCATCTGCTGTGCAGAAGTTCCCTAAGGAGGCACAGTGCTTCCCCTCGTTCATTTTCCTTCAGCCTGGAGAACTTCTTTTCAATAGTTCTCGTACTGCAGCTTTGCTGATGACAAATCCCTCAATTTTGTTTCACTCAAAATGTTTTTGTTGCACCTTCCCTTTTCAAAAACAGCTCTACCGAGATACAGTTCACGTACCGTAAAATGCACCGTCGTAAATCATGAACTGTGTGGCCATGACCTCAAACTGGTGTCTGTTTTCAGTCAGCCCCTCCCACCGTTCCCAGCCCCTTGCAACCACGCACCTGCTTTCTGCCTTCGACGTTCCTTGCTGTAGACAGCAGTGCATGCACACAGGCCGTGTCACCTGCAGCCTTCATTCCAGCTTCCTTCATTTGTAGGGTGCTGTCCTATGTGTCACTAGCTTGTTCCGGAAGAGTACTTTATCCTGCGGACATACCACATTTTCTCTATCCCTTCACCGTCTCATGGGCATTTGCAGTTTCCAGTTTGGGGCCGTATGAATCATGCTGCCATGAGCATTTGCGTATGAATCTCTGCGGACATGTTTGCATTGATCTTACATGGACACATAGTGGTAGAATTGATGGGTTGTATGGTGAGTTTCTCTTTAATGTTTTCAGAGACTGGCAAACTGGCCGGGCACAGTGGCTCACACCTGTAATCCCAGCACTTTGGGCAGCCAGGCAGGCAGATCATCTGAGGTCAGGAGTTGGAGACCAGCCTGGCCAACATGGTGAAACTTCACCTCTACTGAAAATACAAAATTAGCCGGGTGTGGCGGCACATGCCTGTAATCCCAGCTACTCGGGAGGCTGGGGTAGGAGAATTGCTTGAACCCAGGGGGCAGAGTTTGCAGTGAGCCGACATTGCAGCACCGCTCTCCAGCCTGGGCCACAGAGCAAGACTCTGTCTCAAAAAGGAGAGAAAAGAAACTGGGAAGCTGTTTTCCGAGATGGCTGTGCTGTTGTGCGTTCTCAGCAGTGCCATGTGAGAGGTGCTTCTCTACGCCGCACCAGCACTCCTCGTTGCCTTCAATTCATGTTTCCTAATGACTACGGATGTTGAGCTCTTTGTTTTTTTTTTTTTTTTTTGAGATGGAGTCTTGCTCTGTCATCCAGACTGGAGTGCCGTGGCTTAGTCTCAGCTCACTGCAATCTCCGCCTTTCGGGTTCAAGCGATTCTCCTGTCTCAGCAACTGGGATTACAGGCATGCACCACCACATCCAGCTAATTTTTGTATTTTTGTAGGGACAAGGTTTCATCGTGTTGGCCAGGCTGGTCTCGAACTCCTGACCTCAAGTAATCTGCCTGCCCCAGCCTCCCAAAGTGCCGTGATTACAGGCAAGAACCTCCATGCCCGGCCAGATGTTGAGCATTTTCATGTTCATTTTTACCTTTTTCTTTTTAAACGGTTTTTTTAGAGACATGGCCTCCCTGCGTTGCCCAGGCTGGTCTCGAACTCCTGAGCTCAAGGCATCCTCCCGCCCTGGCCTCCCAGAGTGCCAGGGTTATAGGTGTGAGCACTGCACCCAGTGCCGTTTTTTCTTTTTTGCATCCATATGCAGTCTTTGGTGAACTGTCTAGTGAAATCTCACCATTTTTTAGTTGATCTATATGTCTTCTCAATGAGTTGTAAGAGTTCTCTGTGTATTCTAGAGACAAGTCTTTTTTCAGATGTATGGTTTGCAAATATTTCCTCCAACCCTGGCTTGTCTTTTTATTTTCTTAGTGTGTCTTTTGAAGCACACATTAATTTTGATGAAATTCATTTTATCAAAAAAAATTTTTTAAATAAGTTCATTCTATCAATTTTTTTTGTGCTTTTTGTATCTCATCTAAAAAGTCTTTGCCAAACCAAAGGTCGTGTCATGGAGATACTTGCTTTTGTTTTTTCTTAGTCTTTTTCTAGTTTTAGCTCGCATGTGGAGGTTTCTGACCCACTGTGGGTTAATTTTGCATATGGTGTGAGGTGGGGACCGGGATTCACCTCTGCATGGAGCTCTTCAGTGTGTCAGTGCCATTTGTGAGAAAGATTATCCATTTATCCGCCCCTATTGGTGACTTGATTTCTTTGCCAAGAATCACTTGACCACATATGCATTGGTTTATTTCTGGACTCTGAATTCTGTTCAGTGGATCTCTTGTCTGATCTTACACAGCATTATACTGTGTTAATTACTTTTGTTTTACAGTCAGTTTTGGAGTTGGGAACTGTGTGTCCTCACCTTTAATCTGCCGTTTGAAATTTATTTTGGATCTTCTGCTTTGCCTTTTTGTGTAAAACGTAAGAGAAGCGTATCAATTTCTGCAAAATAAAGCTTGCTGGAATTCTGGGAGATTGCTGTGAAGCTGGAGCTCAGTGTGGGAAGAACTGTCCTCACATGTGGAAGTGTCGCATCCAGCAGCCTGGTCTCTGTCCCTCTGCTTCTCTGTTCCGTCTCCCTCCCCTGGACTGCACCCGTCATGGGTGCTACTTCTCGGGTGCTGCGCGCCTCCCGCGCTGTGGCTGCCTCCGACGTTCTGGTCGCCTCTCGCGCCCTGCTCATCTGTGTCTTTGCTTTTCTGCCTGCGCTTCAGCCTGGATCCCGTCCGATGACCTATGCCTGACTTCTTTCCTCTTTTCTGTTGTGTCTTGTTTGTTGTTAGGTCTATTTAATGAATCTTCATTTCGGAGCTTGTGTTTTCAGGTTTAGGATTTTTTGCAGTTCTAGTTTTCTTTGCAGTTCTCCATTTCCTCATGTTGTTCATCTTTTCTTCTGAATTCCCTGATCTGGTTATTGCAGTTATATGAAGGGTCTTGTCTGGTGATTCTGGCATCTGGATTTCCTGAGGCTCCACTCTGTTTACTCTTCCCTTCAATTTGGGGTCACATCTTTGTTTCCCTTTTGTAACTGTGAAGGGTTCCAGTCTTTGTCTTTGTCTTTGAAAGAATATCATTTCTTCACTGGAGATTCCTGCCTTTCTCTGCCAGGCAGCTACGGGGAGGTGCTTGTAACTGCAGTCCAGTAGGTGGGGGAAGGGCCGGGGAGTGACAGGTAGGAGGGAGGATGGGCCGGGGATGGACAGTGAAGAGGGGACAGGGCCGGGGCAT
>CAUYLG010015663.1:0-46094 GCA_963573385.1 Cacajao melanocephalus | reverse complement strand
GCCTGTAATCCCAGCCACTCAAAATGTTGGGAAAGGAGAACCTCTTGAACCCAGGAGACGGAGGCTGCAGTGAGCTGAGATCGCACCACTGCACTCCAGCCTGGGCAACAAAGCGAGACTCCATCTTGAAAAAATAAAAATAAATATATAAGATAAAGCACTTACAGAAGAAACAAAGAGAGGACAAGAGCCTGACTGAGTGAGCCATCACAGCAAAGAGGAGCTGGGCCGGGTGACCCCAGCTGACAAGATGCAGAGGCTGAACCCCCAGGGAGCAGAGGTGGGTGTGGTCCTCAGGGCCTGCTGGAAATACCCAGCTGCAGCTGGAGAGGGGAATGTCCACCACAAAGCCCGATCCTGGAGGATAACTGCAGCCAAGGCCACTTCCCAGCCTCATGCCTCCCCAGCCCTGGGCCGATCTACCAATCATGGGCCACCGTCAGACCTGGCGAGCAAGCCTCCGGCGTCAGAGATCTGCAAACCCACGCTCAGGCGCTGCTGGCCGGGTCCTGTGAGCCTGGCTCACTGGGGCTCGTTCTCGGCTCCAATTCTGACTGCAGTCCCCTCCTTCGACCTTGCCTGCACCAAAGACTCCCTCATCTCCCGGCATTCAGACCCTGGCTGTCCTCTGGCTTCTCCGGCTTCCCTGGCCCTGGTTCCTTGGTGTCCCTATGACTCAAGGCTCTGGCTCTCTGCCCCGGGACCCCACCCTGCCCATGTTCTGGTCCTCCCAGATAAAGCCCCACAAGGGGGAAGAATAGAGACTGTTTAACCCAGAACCCGCCAGGTTCCCGGGACCCTCGGCCCTTGCCCTGTGCAAGGACAACATGGGGCTTCTGGTTCTATGAACCCAGCCTCTGACCCAGCCGTGCCCACAGGACGCTGCAGACATGTAATTAATGACCCACGAGGCTTCAAACAGGGGTTCATTCGGAGCAGCTTGTACTCTAGGGGAAGTGGTGGGGAGATTGACTGTAGACTGCAAGCTGTACCCAGCATGCCACAGTCCCCAGCCGTGGAGTCTACTTGCTCCATCCTCCTCCTTGGTCAGACGTGTTTGGGAACCACAAGGAAGGAGCTGTAGAAACAGGCTTGCTCAGCCCGGTGCGGTGGCTCACACCTGTAATCCCAGCACTTTGGGAGGCCAAGGTGGGCGGATCACCTGAGGTCAGGAGTTCAAGACCAGCCTGACCAACATGGAGAAATCTCGTCTCTGCTAAAAACATAAAATTGGCCAGGCACGGTGGCACATGCCTGTCATCCCAGCTACTTGGGAGGCTGAGGCAGGAGAATCGCTTGAACCCGGGAGGCAGAAGTTGCACTCCAGCCTGGGCAACACGAGGGAAACTCCATCTCAAAAAAAAAAAAAAAAGAAAGAAAAGAAAAGAAAGAAAGAGGCTTGCTCAATAATAAGGCTAATACTTGGGTGTTTCAAGTTTCCAGCAAACACTTGCGTCCCAAGCCCGGCACGTGATCTCTAGCTCTGGAGCAGACACATATAGGTCTGCCTCCACCTCTTTTTTTTTTTTGAGACAGTCTCACCCTGTCGCCCCGGCTGGAGTGCAGTGGCATGATCTTGGCTGACTGCAACCTTCTCCTCCCGGGTTAAAGGATTCTCCTGCCTCAGCCTCCTGAGTATCTGGGACTATAGGCGTGCACCACCATGCCTGGCCAATTTTTGTAATTTTTGGTAGAGACGGGGTTTCACCGTGTTGGCCAGGCTGGTCTTAAACTCCTGACCTCAGGTAATCCTCCCGCCTCGGCCTCCCAAAGTGCTGGGATTACAGGCGTGCGCTACTTTGCCTGGCTGTCTGCCTCCATCTCCACTGTTTGCTCCCTGGGGTGCCTGGGCAATTGTCTGACTCTGTAGCTTCGGTTTCCTCCTCCATGACACAAGGATAAGGCACCGGGAGCCCCCAGTGCAGCACCCGGAATGTGGCTGTTAAAAACAGTAGCTATTGCTTGAGTCAAGAACCATCACTAGATGCTAAGAGCAGTGAGTAAAAACATGGTGAGAAAGAGAATATTTCTATCATCTCAATTATCTCTCCATAAATTTCTTATAATTAAAAAGGGGTCTGGGCATGGTGGCTCACACCTGTAATCCTAGCACTTTGGGAGGCTGAGATGGGAGGATTGCTTGAGGCCAAGAGTTCAAGACCAGCCCAGGCAACATAGTAAGAACCCATCTCTACCAAAAATAAAAATTTAGCAGCTGGGCACAGTGGCTCACACTTATAATCCCAACACTTTAGGAGGCTGAGGCAGGTGGATCATCTGAGGTCAGGAGTTCAAGACCAGCTTGGCCAACATGGCGAAAACCTGTCTCTACTAAAAATACAAAAATTAGTCAGGCAGGGTGGCCTGTGCCTGTAATCCCAGCTACTCGGGAGGCTGAGGCAGAAGAATCACTTCAACCTGGGAGGCGGAGGTTGCTGTGAGCCGAGATCAGCCATTGCACTCCAGTGTGGGCAAAAAAATCAAAACTCTGTTTTAAAAAAAACAGAATTTAGCTGGGCGTGGTGGCGCACACCTGTAGTCCCAGCTACCTGGGAGGGAGGATTGCTTGAGCCCAGAAAGTCGAGGCTGCGGTGAGCTATGACAGTGCCACTGCACTTCAGCCTGGGTGACAGAGTGAGACCCTGTCTCACAAAAATAAAAAAGGGGAGGGAAAACTAATCAAAGGACACGATCAAAAGAGTGAAAATACAACCCTCAGATTGGAAGTAGACATTTGCAATTCACATATATAAGGATTAATATCCAGAATACATTAAGAATTCCTGTGACTAAAAAGCACAACAAAACATCAATTCAGAAATCACCGAGTGCAGTGGCTCACGCCTGTAATCCAGCACTTTGGGAGGTTGAGGCAGGTGAATCACCTGAGGTCAGGAGTTTGAGGCCAGCCTGGCCAACATAGTGAAACTCCATCTGTATTAAAAATAAAAAAAGTTAGCCAGACACGGTGGTGGGCACCTGTAATCCAAGTTACTCTGGAGGCTGAGGCAAGAGAATCGCTTGAACCCAGGAGGCAGAGGTTGCAGTGAGCCGAGATCGCACCACTGCACTCCCGGGTGGGTGACAAGAGTGAAATCCCATCTCAAAAAAATAATAATAATAGGCAAGGGTGGGGGCACATGTTCTCACGATCTCCTGAGGGCTGTGTCACGGGTCATGGTCACTAAAAATTAAATTAAATTATTTTTTAAAAAATAGGCAGAGGACTTGAGTAGACATTTCTCCAAAGAAGATATACATATTAGTTGAAATGTACATGAAAAGCTACTCAATAATAGCTACTCAATAATAAAGTCATTAGAGAAATGCAAATCAAAACCACAATGACATGCCCCTTCACACCCATTTGGATGGCTGATATTAAAAACAAACAAATTTTAAAAAGGAAATGAAAAATAACAAGGGTTGGCAAGGATGTGGAGAAATGGGAACCACATTGTGCATTGCTGGTAGGAGTATAAAACAGTGCAGCTGCTGTGGAAAACACTTTGGCCGTTCCTCAAAAACACAAACACAGAATTACTAAGCAATTCAGTAATTCCCTCCTAGATACAGGCTCAGAAGATCTGAAGGCAGGGACTCAGATACTTGCACGCCAATGTCCACAGCATGATTTGTAATAGCTAAAAGTTGGAAACAAGTGAAATGTGTGTCAACAGATGAATGGATAATCAAAATGCAGGCTGCACATACAATGGACTCTTATTCAGCCTTCAAAAGGCATGAAATTGGCCAAGCGGCTCACACCTGTAATCCCAACACTTTGGGAGACCGAGGCAGGTGGATCGCTAGAGGCCAGGAGTTTGAGACCAGCCTGGCCAATGTGGTGAAACCCTGTCTCTACTAAAAATACAAAAACTAGCCAGGTGGTGCACGCCTGTAGCACCAACTACTCGGGAGGCTGAGATGGGAGAATTGCTTGAACCCATTAGGCAGAGGTTGCCGTGAGCCAAGATCGTTCCACTGCACTTCAGCCTGGGTGACAGAGTGAGGCTCTGCCTCAAAAAAATAAAAATAATGCTGGGTGCAGTGGCTCACACCTGTAATCCCAGAACTTTGGGAGGCTGAGGCAGGTAGATCACCTGAGATCAGGAGTTTGAGACCAGCCTGACCAACATGGTGAAACCCCATCCCTACTAAATGCAAAAAAATTAGCCAGGTGTGGTGGCCCATGCCTGTAATCCCAGCTACTTGGGAGGCTGAGGCAGGAGAATTGCTTGAACCCGGGAGGCAGAGGTTGCAGTGAGCCAAGATTGCACCACTGCACTCCAGCCTGGGCAACAAGAGCAGAACTCCATCTCAATACACATATATACTGTATATTATATGTATTTATACATATACATTCTGAGAATACATATATACTGTATAGAGCAATACTGTATATTAATGTATTAATATATATTATTGTGCATACTGATATACATACAATATAATATACATATTAATATAATAATGTATTAATATAAAAATACTGTATATTAATGTATATGTATAAATATACATTCTGGGAAGACATATATACAGTATTTATAGATATATATATGATTATATATAAATGTATACATGGATATATACTTACATATACATATATAATACAGTATATATGTCTTCCCAGAATGTATATGTATAAATACATATAATATACAGTATATATGTATATGTACTTTTTTGTACACTATATATTATATATCCAGTATATGTATTCCCAGTATGTATATGTATATATTCATATATATTAATATGTATATATCCTTAAATAGATATTCCTAGCTCTGTTGACTGAAAGAGCCTAGAAACAATGACCAACCCATTAACAATGCCAATGTGGTCTTGAAGTACCATTTCCCATTAAAAGAAACCAAAACTTCTTGAATAAATGAATGAGTCCAGGTACAGGGTAGAAAATGTGGCCAGGCACGGTGGTTCACACCTGTAATCCCAGCACTTTGGGAAGACGAGGCAGAGTGGAACACCTGAGGTCAGGAGTTTAGGACCATCCTGGCCAACATGGTGAAACCCCATCTCTACTAAAAATACAGAAATTAGCCAGGCATGGTGGCATATGCCTGTAATCCATACTAGAGAGACTGAGGCAGGGGGATCTCTTGAACCCTGGCAGCAGAGGTTGCAGTGAGCCAAGATCGCACCACGCACTGCAGTCTGGGCAACACAGAGAGACTCCGTCTCAAAAAAAAAAAAGTGTACATGATGAGACTGGCAGTCTTGTTATACCAGGCCACAGGGAAGCTCTCGAAGACTTCTATGGCTATGTCAAAAGGACTCAAGAGCCTTTGAAGAGGCCCCCAGTAGCCAGAGGACAATCTGAGCTGCATGAGGAAGAATACTTGCATGAATTGATATCCATTAGTAATGTTTAATAATGAGACTTCAAGCCAACAAACAAAACTAACTGATCACCTTCGGAGGGTGATTAGAAGCCAATTTATGACCAGGCGCAGTGGCTTACACCTGCAATCTTAGCACTTTTGGAGGCCAAGGTGGGTGGACTGCTAGAGTCCAGGAGTTGGAGATCAGCCTAGTCAACATGGCAAAACCCTGTCTTTACTAAAAATACAAAAAATTAGGCAGGCGTGGTGGCACATGCCTGCAGTCCCAGCTACTCAGGAGGCTGAAGTGGGAGGATCACCTGAACCAGGGAAGTCAAGGCTGCAGTGAGCTGTGATGGCAACACTGCACTCCAGCCTGTGCAACAAGAGTAAGACCCTGTCTCAAAAAAACAGAAGGCAATTCATTACCTTGAAAATAGGCAAAAAAAAAAAAAAAAGGGGGGGGTGGTTAGAATCAAACATTCATCTTGCCTACCCTATGCAAATTGGATCTTGCAATGTAAGTCACAAAGACATATTATGTTCCTCATGAGGAAAGATAACAATACCACTTATAGTGTTGCCAAAGAGATCAAATGTGAATCTGACCGAGCTCACAGATCCAGCTGCAGGAAAAACATAAGACAGAGAACAGGCTGAACTGTGCCATAAGTAAGCCATCAGCAAAATCCAGGACTGTGCAAAATTCTACAGGTCAAACTCTTGGATTCATCATCATAAAACTGTAAGAATAAAAAGGAATGAGGCTGAGGCAGAAGGACCGCTTGAGGCCAGGGGTTTAAGACCAGCCCAGGCAATATAGCAAGATCCTGCCTCTACAAAAAATAGTAAAATAAAATAAAGTGGGCTGGGTGCAGTGGCTCAAGCCTGTAATCCCAGCACTTTGGAAGGCCAAGGCAGGTGGATCACGAGGTCAGGAGATTGAGACCACCCCGGCCAACATGGTGAAACCCCATCTCTACTAAATACAAAAAATTAGCTGGTCATGGCGGTGTGTGCCTGTAATCCCAGCTACACAGGAGGCTGAGGCAGGGCAATCACTTGAACCTGAGAGGCAGAGATTGCAGTGAGCCAAGATCGCACCACTGCAATCCACCCTGGGCAACAGAGTGAGACTCCGTCTCAAAAAAATAAATAAAATAAAATAAAGTAAAAAGAAAGGAATTGAGGGTGATCTTCTAGATAAAGAGTCTTTTTTTTTTGAGATGGAGTCTCGCTCTGTTGCCCAGGCGGGAGGGCAATGGCATGATCTTGGCTCACTGCAACCTCCACCTCCCAGGTTCAAGAGATTCTCCCGCCTCAGCCTCCTGAATAACTGGTATTACAGGTACCTGCTCAGCTAATTTTTGTAGAGACGGGGTTTCCCTATGTTTGCTGGGCTGGTCTTAAATCGACCTCAAGTGATCTGCCTGCCTCAGCCTCCCAAAGTGCTGAGATTACAGGTGTGTGAGCCACAGCCGAGCCATAGTTTTTTTTGCTTTTTTGAGACAGAGTCTCACTCTGTCACCCAGGCTGGAGTGCAGTGGCGCGATCTCAGTTCACAGCAACCCCCACCTCCCGGGTTCACGCGGTTCTCCCACCTCAGCCTCCCGAGTAGCTAGGACTACAGGCATGTGCCACCACACCCAGCTAATATTTGCATTTTTAGTAGAGACAGGTTTTCACCATCTTATCCAGGATGGTCTCGATCGCCTGACCTCGTGATCCGCCCACCTCGGCCTCCCAAAGTGCTGGGATTACGGGCGTGAAAAGAGTCTTAAAAGACAGGTCAAAGTCAACAAAAGTACAAGAGAAAACCATCATGGTAAGGGATAGTAGTAAAACTATGAAGAAACCCAAAGAAGTGGTTTTTGTGAAGTCAGGATTGTGGGTACTTTAAGCAGGAGGAAGGTCATTGTATTTGAGACAGGACAAAAGGGAAATTTCTGTAGTGGCTGGAAAAGAGTTCTATTTTATGATTTTTTTTTTCTTTTTTGGAGATACGGTCATGCTCTGTTGCCTAGGCTGGAATGCAGTGGCACCATCATAGCTCACTGCAGCCTCAAATTCGTGGGCTGAAGTGATCCTCCCACGTCAAGCCTCCCAAGTAGCTGGAACTACAGCTACATGCCACCATACTCAGGTAATTGTTGGATTTTTTTTTTTTTTTTTTTTTTTTTGTAGAGGCAGTGTCTTGCTATGTTGCTCAGGCTGGTCTTGAACTCCTGGCCTCAAGCAATCCTCCCACCTCAGCCTCCCAAAGTGCTGGGATTCTAGGTATAAGCCACCATGGCCAGTCTACTTCCTGACCTTGAGTGGTAGTTACAATTGTAAGCTCTCCTTATAATTCACAAAGCTATGTATTATAATTAACAACTTTTATTTATAATTCTCTCCTTAGTCCGGGTGCAGGAGCTCATGCCTAGAATCCTAACACTGACACAGGAGCCCAGGAGTTCAAGGCTGCAAATGAGCTATGATCGTGCCTCCGCACTCCAGCTTGAGGCGACAGAGTAAGATCTTATCTCCAAAAAATACTACTACCTCTAATAGTAATAATAATAATTCTCTCCTTAAAGGTCATGAGTTTTTTTGTGTTTGTTTCTTCGGTTTTATATGGAGTCTTGCTCTGTTGCCCAGACTGGAGTGCAGTGGTGCTATCTCAGCTCACTGCAACTTCCACCTCTCAAGTTCAAGCGATTCTCCTGCCTCAGCCTCCCAAGTAGCTGAGATTACAGGGGCCTGCCACCACACCTAGCTAATTTTTGTGTTCTTTTTGAGACAGAGTCTTGCTCCGTCACCAGGCGCCAGGCTGGAGTGCAGTGACACGATCTCGGCTCACTGTAACCCCCGCCTCCCGGGTTCGAGCAATTCTCCTTCAAGCAATTCTCCTGCAGGCAATTCTCCTGCCTCAGCCTCCGGAGTAGCTGGAACTACGGGCGCACCACCACACCTAGCTAATTTTTGTATTTTTAGTAGAGATGGGGTTTCACCATGTGGGCAAGAATGGTCTCGACCTCTTGACCTTGTGATCCACCAAACTCGGCCTCCCAAAGTGCTGGGATTACAGGCATGAGCCACTGTGCCTGGCCTTGTATTTTTAGTAGAGACATGGTTTTGCCATGTTGGCCAGGCTGGTCTTGAACTCCTGATTTCAGGTGATCTGCCCACCTTCACCTCCCAAAGTGCAGGGATTACAGGTGTGAGCCACCGCACCGGCCAGTTCACATGTTTTGTGTGGGGTTTTTATTTGTATCTGTGTCTTATCATACAATTAAAAAATTATTTCAAAATCAAATTCTCTCATCATTTCTTTCCCAGAAAGTCCTTCATGGACATAAAACTGAAGTAAATGAGGCCGGGAGTGGTGGCTCACGCCTGTAATCCCAGCACTTTGGGAGGCCAAGGCAGGCAGATCACCAGGTCAGGCGATCAAGACCATCCTGGCCAACATGGTGAAACCCGGTCTCTTAAAAAAAAAAAAAAAAAAAAAAAAAAACTGAAGTAAATGGATTGGATGGAACTGGAATCAAGAGGGACTCCTGGATTTACATAACAGGGCAAGGCAAGACGACAAAAAACATCACAAGGCCATGTATAGCTTATAACGAATAACAAATTCCTCCAATATATTGCAAGGATAGAATACTTTGTAAGATGATCAGGAATGGCTTTCCAGAGAAGGCAGGATGGGAGTCAAACCATTTTTATTTTTCTTGTTGAGACAGAGTTTTTGCTCTTGTTGCTCAGGCTGGAGTGCAATGGTGCGATCTTAGCTAACCGCAACCTCTGCCTCCTGGGTTCAAGTGATTCTCCTGCCTCAGCCTTCCGAGTAGCTGGGATTACAGGCATGTGCTACCATGCCCGGATAATTTTGTATTTTTAGTAGAGATGGGGTTTCTCCATGTTGGTCAGGCTGGTCTCAAACTCCTGACCTCAGGTGATCCACCTGCCTCAGCCTCCCAAAGTGCTGGGATTACAGACATGAGTCACCAAGCCTAGCCCAAACTGTTTTTTGTTTTTTTTTTTTGAGATGGTGCCTCGATCTGTCATTCAGGCAGGGGTGCAGTGACGTTATCTCAGCTCACTCCAACCTCCATCTCCCAGGTTAAAGCAATTTTTGTGCCTCAGCCTCTTGAGTAGCTAGGATTAGAGGCGCCCGCTACCACATCCAGCTAATTTTTCCATTTTTAGTAGAGACGGCGTTTTGCCATGTTGCCCAGGCTGACCTCTAGTGACCTGCCTGCCTCAGCCTCCCAAGGTACTGGGATTACAGACGTAAGCCACCATGCCTGGCCAGGAGCCAGATCTTGAGTTAGGGTTTGAATACTTGAAACAGGCATGTTGTACAAGCAGATGGCACTGTATGCACAAAAGTGCAGAGAAAGGAAAACACAAAAAATGTCTTCAAGGAATGTTCTTTCCTCTGCTGGTTAACTTTTTTTTTTTTTTTAAAGATGGGGTTTCACCATGATGGCCAGGCTGGTCTTGAACTCCTAACCTCAGGTGATCCACCCACCTCGGCCTCCCAAAGTGCTAGGATTACAGGCGTCAGCCACCGTGCCCGGCCTCCACTGGTTAACTTCTACTTATCCTTCATGTCCAAACATTACCTGCTCAGAGAACCTTGCCTGTGTCTCCCAGAAAAGGTCAGGTTCTTAGCGCACTCTCCTTTGTCACTCTTACCACAGTTGTAACTCAATGGTGAGTTGTGATCCTGGTCATTTAGCATCTCCCCCAGAAGGCAGGAGCCCTGACTGTGCGAGTCATATCCATGTCTCCACTGCCTAGTCTTAAACCTTGCGTCATAGACACTTAGTAAAAATTGATGAAAATGTGCGCGTGAACCTATTAGCTGGAATAGAGGGTTCTGCAGGATAATATATTTTTTTAAGACAGGGTCTCACTCTGTCACCCATGGTAGGTTCCAGCAGCAGGGTCATGGCTCACTGCAGCCTGGGCCGCCTGGGCTCAAACAATTTTCCCACCTGAGCCTCCTGAGTAGCTGGGACTACAGATGTGTGTCACCATGCCAGGTAATTTTTTTTTTTTTTGGTAACAGAGTCAACCTCTGGGCCTCAAGTGATTTTCCGGCCTCAGCCACCAAAAGCGTTGGGATTACAAGTATGAGCCACTGCACCAGCCATGAAGGAGACTTAAAGTTGGAAATGTATTGGAAGCCAAATGGTGAATGACTAGAATGTTCAATTAAATGCTTATTTTTTTCTTTTCCTAAACATGAAAAAAGTATTGCCTCACAGTCCAAAGGCCAGAAGTAAAAAATTAATTACATTCATCAATTTACAGGTATTGACAGGGATGATTTCTTTTTTTTTTTTTGAGACAGGGTCTCACTCTGTCACCCAGGCTGGAGTGTAGTGGTGCAATCTTGGCTCACTGCAACGTCCACCTCCTGGCTCAAGCAATCCTCTTTTCAGCCTCCTGAGTAGCTGGGACTACAGGTGCACACCACCATGCCCAGCTAAGTTTTGGAATTTTTAAAACAGAGATAGGGTTTTGCCATGTTGCCCAGGCTGGTCTCAAACTCCTAAGCTCAAGTCACCCGCCCGCCTCGGCCTCCCCAAGTGCTGGGCTCACAGGTGGGAGCTAGGTTTGTTCCTTCTGAGAGTTGTGTTCCAGGCCCCTCTCCTTGCTTTGCAGGTGGCTGTCTCATGTGACTCTTCACATCATCTCTCTACATGTGTCTCTGTGTCCAAATTTTCCCTTTTCATAAGGACAACCGTCATATTGGCTTACGGCTCACCTCAATGACCTCATTTCAACTTGATTATCAGTGTAAAAATCCCAGTTTCCAAATAAGGTCATATCTGAGACACTGAGGGTGAGGATTTCAACATATCTGTTTTGCAGACGGCCAGGCACAGTGGCTCACACCTGTAATCCCAGCACTTTGGGCGGCCGAGGTGGGAGGATCACTTGAGGCCTGGAGTTCAAGGCCAGCCTGGCCAACATGGCAAAACCCATCTCTACCAAAAATACAAAAATTAGCTGGGCATGCTGGTGCACACCTGTAGTCTCAGCTACTCGGAGGCTGAAGCATAAGAATTGCTTGAACCTGGGAGGTAGAGGTTGCAGTGAGCCAAGGTCACACTACTGCACCCAGCCTGAGCAACAGAGTGAGACCCTGTCTCAAAAAAACAAACAAACAAAAAGCAGAAATATTCTAAATTTTCTTTGTATTTCACATGCCTCACATTTGTATTTAATTTTTGAGACAGGGTCTCTCTCCGTTGCCAATGCTAGAGTGCAGTGGTGTGAACACAGCTCACTGCAGTCTTGGCGTCCTGAGCCCACGTGGTTCTCCTGCCTCAGCCTCCCAAGTAGCTGAGACTACAGGCGCATGCCACCGTAAGAAGCTAATGTTTTTATTTTTGTAGAGATGAAGTCTGACCATGTTTCCCAGGCTGGTCTGGAACTCCTCGCCTCAGGTGATCCTCATACCTTGGCCTCCCAAAGTGCTGGGATCACAGGCGGGAACCACTGCGTCCAGCCTTAACCACTTTCTGAAGTGTACAGTCCAGTGATATTAAATATATTCAAAATGTTGTAAACCATCACTACCATCCATTTCCATAACTCCTTTCATCTTGTAAAACAAAAAAATATATACCTATTAAACAATAACTCTCACCCATCCCCTGGAAACCACCATTTTACTTTCTGTCACTACGATTTTGACCATGCTAAGTCCCTTGTCTAAGTGGAATTATACAGTATTTTTTGTAACTGGCTTATTTCATCTAGCATAATACCCCTAAGGGTCATCCATATTGTAGTGTCTGAAAATTTTTTTGCTCTTTAAGGCTGAATAATATTCCATTGTATGTATATTCCATATCCAGCTTATCCGTTTATTCATTGATGAACACTGATTGTTTCCGTACTTTGTGTGCGTGTGGTTGTTTTTGGAGACAGAGTCTCACTCTGTTGCCCAGGCTTGAGTGCAGTGGTGCAATCTCCACTCACTGCAAGCTCCACCTCCTGGGTTCAAACGATTCTCCTGCCTCAGCTTCCTGAGTAGCTGTGATTACAGGCGTGCACCAAGATGCTGCGCTAATTTTTGTTGTTGTTTTTTAGTAGAGATGGGGTTTCATCATGTTGGCCAGGCTGGTCTCAAACTCCTGACCTCAAGTGATCCACCCACCTCGGCCTCCCCAAAGTGCTGGGATGACAGGTGAGAGCCACTGTGCCCAGCTGTTTCATGTTTTTGCTACCATGATGTGAACATGAGTGTATACGTATCTTTTCAAGACCCTGCTTTCAGTTATGTTGTATATACAGTCATCCCTCAGTATCCACAGGAGATTGGTTTTAGGACACACTGAGGGTACCATAATCCACAGATGCTCACGTCCTTTATTTAAAATGATGTGATATTTGCACATCATCTATGCACATCCTCTTGTATACTTTAAGTCATCTCTAGATTACTTATAATACCCAATGCAATTTAAATGCTGTGTAAATAGTTGTTATACTGTATTGTTTAGGAATAATAGAAAAAAAGTGTGCACATATTCAGAACAGACACAATCATCATAGGCCTAACTACAATTTCCCTGTGCAGTTGGTTGAATCAACATACAGAACCCATGGATACAGGCTGGGCGCAGTGGCCCACAGCTGTAATCCCAGCACTTTGGGAAGCCGAGTCAGGCATATCCTCTGAGGTTAAGAGTCAAGAAAGCCTGGCCAACATGGTAAAACCCTGTCTCTACTAAAAATACAAAAATTAGCCAGTTGTGGTGGTACATTTCTGTAATCACAACTACTCGGGAGGTTGAGCAACAAGAATTTCTTGACTCAGGAGGCAGAGGTTGCAGTGAGCCAAGATCGCACTACTGCACTCTAGCCTGGGCAAGAGAGCAAGATTCCATCTCAAAAAAAAAAAAAAAAAAAAAAAAAAAAAAAAAGAACCCATGGACCCATGGATACAGAGGGCCAGCTATATACAAAGATATGGGATTGCTACATCATATAATAATTCTATTTTTAATTTTTTGAGGAATTGTCACACTGTTTTCCATAGTAGCTGCACCATTTTAAATTGCCAGCAACAGTGCACAAGAGTTCCAATTTCTCCATATCTTCTCCAACCCTTGTTATTTCTGGGATCTTAGTTTGTTTTTAATAGTAACCAAAGGACACTTTTACATATATAGAATTCTCAGTTGACAAGGTTTTTTTTCCCCAGCATGCTAAATATACCACCCCATTCCCTTCTGAACTCTACAGTTTCTGCTGAGAAAACAACTGACAATCTTGAGGAATCCTTGTACATGACAAGTAACTTTTTGTTTCCAAGACAGAGTCTCACTCTGTTGCCCAGGCTGGAGGGCAGTGGTGCAACCTCCACCTCCCGGATTCAAGAGATTCTCCTTCCTTAGCCTCCAGAGTAGCTGGGACCACAGGCATGTACACGACCACGCCTGGCTAGTTTTTGTACTTTTAGTAGAGATGGGGTTCCACCATGTTGGCTAGGCTGGTCTCAAACTCCTAACCTCAGGTGATCCACCTACCTCGGCCTCCCAAAATGTTGGGATTACAGGTGTGAGCCACTGCGCCTGGCCCAGACAAGGCTTTTGTTTCAGGGCTTGTGCTCCAGTACAAGGATGCTCCAGCTGACTCTGTGAAAAAAGCCAGTAGGAGTTTTCTATTTTTTTTTTTTCAATTAGGCAAAGTATGGGAATTGACACAGGGGTAAGGTATGCAGGCTGAGCTGGTAGCACATGACAGGTAAGGCACGCAGGTCAGCATATCTGATTGCAGGGGTTATCTTTGGTCATGGGCCAGTTGGTCTGGCCAGTGACAAAAAGGCTGTATATCAATTACTCAGCATTTTTTCCTTGGTTTGATATTTAGATTTCCTAAGGCTAGTTCTTGGAATTTTTTTATTTACTTTTTTTTTTTTTGAGAGGGAGTGTTGCTCTGTCCCCCAGGCTGGAGTGCATTGGCATGATCTCGGCTCACTGCAACCTTGGCTTACCGGGTTCAAGCAATTCTTGTGGCTCAGCCTCCCGAATAGCTGGGACTACAGGTGCATGCCGCCACACTGGGCTAATTTTTTTCTTGTATTTTAGTAGAGATGGAGTTTCACCCTGTTGCCAGGCTGGTCTCAAATTCCTGAGCTCAGGTAATCCACCCGCCTCGGCCTCCCAAAGTGCTAGGATTACAGGTGTGAGCCACCGTGCCTAGCCCATTCACTTTTTTTTTTTTTTTGGTACCCATTAACCTCCCCACCCCACTAACTTTCTCAGCCTCTTGTAGCCACCCTTCTACCGTCTATCTCCATGGGTTCAATTGTTTTATTTTTAGATAAGAGTAGGTTTTATGATCAGTGAAAATGCCTGAAATAATGCTCTAGTGAGGGTGAATGGAAGCCAAGCCCCATTCCTACACTGCCTCATTAGCGCCGTGTGGATGCCATGCAGGTTCATGGCCTGTTCTCTCAGGACCCAGCTGGAGTGGCTGTGGAGTACTGCACTGGAATGTACACATCAGAAACCTGAGGTGGTGTGAGCAGCAAGCCCTAAGGCCCCACAGAGACCCTTGGCCCACCCCTTTACACAGTTCTCCCTTTGAGGCCCTAGATAGAATTCTGAGTGTTTGCCGGGAGGGACAGTCTGGAAGATCTCCAAAATGCCTATTGGGCTGGGTGTGATGGCGCACACCTGAAATCCCAGCACTTTGGGAGGCTGAGGCAGGTGGATTACTCAAGGTCAGGAGTTCGAGACCAGCCTGGCTAACACGGTAAAACCTTGTTTCTACTAAAAATACAAAAACTAGCCAGGTGTGGTGGGGCACGCCTACAGTCCCAGCTACTTGGGAGGCGGAGGCAGGAGGATCACTTGAACCTGTGTAAGGTACATGGATGTGCACTGGTCTAGGAACAGGCCAAGGCAGAGACATTCAGGCACACGTGGCTCAGTGGGACTGCTGCATAGCCACACGCCTTCACTTGCTCTATGACCTGTTTGTGCAAGCTCATACTTGGCTCCAGGTTGCTACTGTCTGTAAAAGGTATAATTGCCCTGCTGACATTGTGCAGGTGCTCCTGAACGTGGCTCTTGTGCCTACACTGGTGCCCTGAGAGGGACTGAAGCTACTGCCCTCTGTAAGGGAGAATAACTATCTGGCAGACAGACAGAGGGAAACCAGGACACAGCTCAGCTTGTGCCCAGAAGGAAAGAGTTAAGCTGCTAACCCTAGAGCTGGCCTTACAGGCTGGTTCTGCAGCTGTGCATGGGAGTGGCCAGCTCAAGCAGCAGAGACAGAGCAGTCAGTATGAGAGAGCTACAGATGAGAAAGATGCTGAACAAAACTACATTTTGGCCAGGCGTGATGGTTCACGCCTGTAATCTCAGCACTTTGGGAGGCTGAGGTGGGCGGATCACGAGGTCAGGAGTTCGAGATCAGCCTGACCAACATGGTGAAACCCTGTCTCTACTAAAAATACAAAAATTAGCTGGTTTGTGGTGGTGCGTGCCTGTAATCCCAGCTATTAAGGATGCTGTGGCAGGAGAATCGCTTGAATCGGGGAGGCAGAGGTTGCAGTGAGCTGAGACTGCACTCCTGCACTGCAGCCTTGGCAACAGAGACTCAGTCTCAAAAAAATAAATACATTAAACAAATAAATAAAACACCTATAGGAAAATTCTCCCATTTTCTTTTTCTTTGAGATGGAGTTTCGCTCTTGTTGCCCACACAGGAGTGCAATGGCACAACTCAGCTCACCGCAACCTCTGCCTCCTGGGTTCAAGCAATTCTCCTCCCTCAGCCTCCCAGGTAGCTGGGATTACAGCTATGCACCACCAAGTCCAGCTAATTTTATATTTCCAGTAGAGATGGGGCTTTTCCAGGTTGGTCAGGCTGGTCTCGGACTCCTGACCTCAAGTGATCCGCCTGCCTCAGCCTCCCAAAAGTGCTGGGATTACAGGCGTGAGTCACCATGCCTGGCCTCTCATTTCCTTTTTCTTTTGAGTGTCTTGCTCTGTCACCCAGGCTGGTGGTGTGCAGTGGTGCAGTCTGAACTCACTGCAACCTCTCCCTCCCGGGTTCAAGCCATTCTCCTGTGTCAGCCTCCCAAGAAGCTGGTATTACAGGAACACACCACCAAGTCCAGCTAATTTTTGTATTTTTAGTAGAGATCAGGTTTCACCATGTTGGCTAGGCTGGTCTCGAACTCCTGACCTCAAGTGATTCGCCTGCCTTGACCTCCCAAAGTGCTGGGATTACAAGCGTGAGCCACCATACTACCATACTCAGCTAATTTGTTTTTGTTTTTTAAAATTTTTTTTAAAAAGTTTTCTCCTTTTGTAGAGATAATGTTTTGCTGTGTTGCCCAGGCTAGTCTTGAACTCCTGGGCTCAAATGACCCACCTTCTTCAGTCTCCCAAAGGGTATCCTTCTGGGACAAAGACAACAGAAGAAACTAGCAGCAACCCTTACTGTTCTGCAGCCGCCGCAGGTGATCCCCAGGCAAGCAGGGCCTGGAGTAGACCTCAGCAGTCCTATAGCAGAGGGGCCTGTTAGAAGGAAAACTAAGAAACAGAAAGAAGTAACTTCATCCACTTAGAGACCCCATCTGAAAGTCACCAACTACAAAGACCACAGGTGGATAAATCCACAAAGATGAGAGGAAACCAGCGCAAAAAGGATGAAACCACCCAAAACCAGAAAGCCTCTCCTCCTACAAGGATCACAACTCACCAGCAAGGGACCAAGGCTGGATGGAGAATGAGTCTGATGAATTGACAGAAACAGGCTTCAGAAGGTGGGTAACAACAAACTTCTCTGAGCTAAAAGAACATGTTCTAACCCAATGCAAAGAAAATAAGAGCCTTGAAAAAAGGTTTGACGAAATACTAACGAGTATAAACAGCTTAGAGAGGAATATAAGTGAATTGATGGAGCTGAAAATCACAACACGAGAACTTCGCGAAGCATACACAAGTTTCAATAGCTGAATCGACCAAGCAGAAGAAAGGATATCTGAGATTGAAGATCAACTCAACGAAATAAAACAAGGCAACATTAGAGAAAAAGAGTAAAAAGAAATGAACAAAGCCTCCAAGAAACATGGGACTATGTGAAAAGACCTAATCTATGTTCGATAGGTGTACCTGAATGTGACAGAATGAATCCAAGCTGGAAAACACTCTTCAGGATATTATCCAGGAGAACTTCCCCAACCTAGCAAGGCAGGCCAATATTCAAGTCCAAGAAATACAGAGAACACCACAAAGATACTCCTCAAGAAGAGCAACCCCAAGGCACATCATCGTCAGATTCACCAGGGTTGAAATGAAGGAAAAAATGCTAAGGGCAGCCAGAGAGAAGGGTCAAGTCACCCAAAAAGGGAAGCCCATCAGACTCACCGTAGATCTCTCAGCAGAAACCCTACAAGCCAGAAGAGAGTGGGGGCCAACATTCAACATCCTTAAAGAAAAGAACTTTCAACCCAGAATTTCATATCCATCCAAACTAAGCTTCATAAGTGATGGAGAAATAAAATCCTATACAAACAATCAAGTACTCAGAGATTTCATCACCACCAGGCCTGCTTTACAAGAGCTCCTGAAAGAAGCACTAAACACAGAAAGGAACATCCAGTACCAGCCACGCCAAAAACATACCAAATGGTAAAGAGCATCAACACAATGAAGAAACTGTGTCAACTAATGGGCAAAACAACCAGCTAGCATCAAAATGGCAGGATCAAATTCACACATAACAATTTTAACCTTAAATGTAAATAGGCTAAATGCCTCAGTCAAAAGACACACTGGCAAATTGGATAAAAAGTCAAAACCCATTGGTGTGCTGTATCCAGGAAACCCATCTCATGAGCAAGGACACACATAGGCTCAAAACAAAGAGATGGAGGAAGATTTACCAAGCAAATGGAGAGCAAAAAGAAGCAGGAGTTGCAATCCTAGTCTCTGATAAAATGGACTTTAAACCAATGAAGATCAAAAGAGACAAAGAAGGACATTACATAATGGTAAAAGGATCAATGCAACAAGAAGAGCTAAGGATCCTAAATATATACCCACCCAGTATAGGAGCACCCAGATAATAAAGCAAGTTCTTAACGACCTACAAAGAGACTTAGACTCCCACACAATAATAGTGGGAGACTCAACACTCCACTGTCAATATTAGACAGATCAATGAGACAGAAAATTAACAAGGACATCCAGGAATTGAACTCAGATCTGGACCAAGCAAACCTAATAGACATCTACAGAACTCTCCACCACAAATCCACAGAATATACATTCTTCTCAGCACCACATCACACCTACTCTAAAATTGACCACATAATTGGAAGTAAATCACTCCACAGCAAATGCAAAAGAACGGAAATCATAACAAACACTCTCTCAGACCACAGTGCAATCAAGTTAGAACTCAGAATTCAGAAACTAACTCAGACCCGCACAGCTTCATGGAAACTGAACAACTGGCTCTTGACTGTTGACTGGATAAACGATGAAATGAAGGCAGAAATGAAGATATCCTTCGAAACCAATGAGAATGAAAACACAACATACCAGAATCTCTGGGACACGTTTAAAGCAGTGTCTAGAGGGAAATTTATAGCAATAAATGCTCACATGAGAAGCAAGGAAAGATCTAAAATTGACACCCTATCATCAAAATTGAAACAGCTAGAGGAGCAAGATCAAGAAAACCCAAAAGCTAGCAGAAGACAAGAAATAACTAAGATCAGAGCAGAACTGAAGGAAACAGAGACACAAAAAACCCTTCAAAAAATCAGTAAATCCAGGAGTTGGTTTTTTTTAAAAGATCAAGAAAATAGACAGACCACTAGCCAGATTAATAAAAAAGAAGAGAAGAATCAAATAGATGCAATGAAAAACGATAAAGGGGATATCACCACAGATTCCCCAGAAATACAAACCATCATCAGAGATTATTACAAACAACTCTATGCACATAAACCAGTAAACCTGGAAGAAATGGATAAATTCCTGGACACCTGCATCCTCCCAAGCCTAAACCAGGAAGAAGTCGAAACCCTGAATAGACCAATAACAAGGGCAGAAGTTGAGGCAGCAATTAACAGCCTACCAACCAAAAAAAGCCCAAGTCCAGATGGCTTCACAGCCAAATTCTACCAGACATACAAAGAGGAGCTGGTACCACTCCTTCTGAAACTATTCCAAACAATCCAGAAAGAGGGAATCCTTCCCAAATCATTTTATGAGACCAACATCATCCTGATAGCAAAACCCGGCAGAGACTCAACAAAAAAGGAAAACTTCAGGCCAATATCCATGATGAATATCAATGCAAAAATCTTCAATAAAATACTGGCAAACCGACTGCAACAGCTCATCAAAAAGCTTATCCACCATGATCAAGTAGGCTTCATCCCAGGGATGCAAGGCTGGTTCAACATACACAAGTCTATGAATGTAATTCACCACATAAACAGAACCAAAGACAAAAACCACATGATTATCTCAACTGATGCAGAGAAGGCCTTTGACAAAATTCAGCAACCCTTTATGCTAAAAACTCTCAATAAACTAGGTATCGATGGAACATATCTAAAAATATAAAAGCTATTTACAACAAACCCACAGCCAATATCATACTGAATGGGCAAAAACTGGAAACATTCCCTTTGAAAACTGGCACTAGACAAGGATGCCCTCTCTCACCACTCCTTTTCAATATAGTATTGGAAGTTCTAGCCAGAGCAATCAGGCAAGAAAAAAAAATGGTATTCAATTAGGAGAGGAGGAAGTCAAATTGTCTCTATTTGCAGATGACATGATTGTGTATTTAGAAGACACCCATCGTCTCAGACCAAAATCTCATTAAACTGATAAGCAACTTCAGCAAAGTCTCAGGATACAAAATCAATGTGCAGAAATCACAAGCATTCCTATACACCAATAACAGACTTAAAGAAAGCCAAATCAAGAATGGACTGCCATTCACAATTGCTACAAAGAGAATAAAATACCTAGGAATACAACTAACAAAGGATGTATAGGACCTCTTCAAGGAGAACTATAAACCACTGCTCAAGGAAATAAGACAGGACACAAACAGATGGAAAAACATTCCATGCTCATGGTTAAAAGAATCAATATCGTGAAAACGGCCATACTGCTCAAAGTAATTTATAGATTCAATGCTATCACCATCAAGCTACCTATGACCCTCTTCACAGAACTGAAAAAAACCACCTTAAACTCATATGGACCAAAAGAGAGCCCGCCTAGCCAAGACAATCCTAAGCAAAAAGAACAAAGCCGGAGTCCTCCCTGCTGTAAATGTGGTGGACTTTGGAGGCTCCAGCTCAGTGGGCAGGCTGGTTGGAGATTCTCTGGTAACCCCTGGCACCTGGCTGTCTCATTCCACCCTCTAATGAAGTGCATCTAACTGCTGTTAGAAGAAGGGTCAAGCTGTTACCATGGGACCCAAAGACCTTACCTTCAGTGCTGGGGAACTTAGCTGCGTAACTGGGATGATATGGAAAGGGAGAATCAGCTATGAGAGATGTCCAGCCATGATGGAAACAAAAACAAGCACAGGTAACAGAAGTAAAAATGGGCAAATGAAATTACTTCAAACTGAAACGTTTCGGCATACAAAGGAAACAACCAACAGAATAAAAACAGACCTACAAAGTGGGAGAAAATATTCGCAAGCCTCCTTAGATCTGATGAGGAACTCCTACCATCTCAAAATAAGGAAAGAAAAAACAAGTAACCTAATTCAAACATGGACTTCAATAGAGATTTCAAAGACATAAAAATGGCAAACAGGTATATGAAAAAAATGATCAACATCGCTCATAACCAGGAAAATGCAAACAAAACCATAATGAGATATCACCTTGCATCACTTAGTATGACTGTTGTCAAAAAACAAAAGATAAAAAGTGTCAGCAAGGCTGTGAAGGAAAGGGAAACTTTGTGCACCACCACCGTTGGGAATATGAAATAATGCATACTCTAAGAAAAACAGTACGGAAATTCCTCAAAAAATTAAAAACAGAAACACCATATGATCTTATGGTACCACTTCTGGGTATATAGCCACAAAAATTTAAATAAGTATTCAAAGACTTCTGCACTCACCTGTCATTGCAGCACTATTCACAATAGCCAATTTAGTGACACAACCTAATGCTCATTGACAGGTGAATTAATAGGTATGATGTCATATCTACATACAATTGTATGAGTAGTCAGTCTTTAAAAAGGAGGAAATTCTGCCATTTGCAATGACATGGATGAACCTTGAGAACATTATTCTTAGTAAAATAAGCCAGTCACAGAAGAATAAATACTGCATGATCCCATTTATAAGGTAACAAAAAGTTGTTGCTGAAACTCTATTTATTCTGTCAATATTTAATATTCATTAATGGATACATTGGGAGCAAAAGTAGCCATCTCATTAAAGGATACATTTTAAGTAACATTATACTTTTTGTTAAATAATTTATTGACATTTTATAACATATTTATTATTTTTATTGATTGTATACTAGTAATAATTTTAAGATAACTCAATGTAGACATTGGCTTAGGCAAGGATTTCAACCAAGAACCCAAAAGCAAATGTCATAAAAACAAAGATAAATGACTGGGACCTAATTAAACTAAAGAGCTTTTGCACAGCAAGTAAACAGACAACCCACAGAATGAGAGAAAATGTTCACAATCTATACATCTAACAAAGATCTAATATCCAGAATGGACAACAAACTCAAACAAATCAGTAAGGAAGAATCCCATTAGAAAGTGAGCCAAGGACATGAATAAACAATTCTCAGAAGAAGGTACACTAATGGCCAACAAACATGAAAAAATGCTCAACATCACTAATGATCAAGAAAATGCAAATCAAAACCACAATGTGATCACATCTTACTCCTGCAAGAATGGCCATAATCAAAAAATCAAGCAACAGTAGATACTGGCGTAGATGCGTAAACATGGAACACTTCTACACTGCTGGTGGGAATGTAAACTAGTACAGCCGCTACGGAAAACAGAGTAGATTCCTTAAAGAAACTACAAGTAAAACTACCGTTTGATCCAGCAATCCCACTACTGCATATCTACTCAGAGGCAAAGAGGCCATTATATGAAAAAGATACTTGCACACACATTGTATAGCAGCACAATTCACAATTGCCAAATCATGGAACCAACCAACCCAAATGCCTATCAATCAACTAATAAAGAAACTGTCATACATCACAATGGGATACTATACAGCCATAAAAAGGAACGAATTTACGGCATTTGCAGCGACCTGGATGAGACAGGAGACTATTATTCTAAGTGAAGTAACTCAGGAATGGAAAACCAAATATCATATGTTCTCACTGACATGTGGGAGCTAAGCTTTGAGGAAACAAAAGCATAAGAATGAAACAGTGGACTCTGGGACTTGGGGAAAAGACTGGGAGGGTGGCAAGGGACAAAATACTGCTAATATGGTGTATACTGCTTGGGTGATGGGTGCACCAAAATCTCACAGATCACCACTAAAGAACTTATGTAACCAAATACCACCTGTACCCCAATAACTTATGGAAAAATAAAAAAAACATAATAAAACAAAAAAAAGAACAAAGCCGTAAGCATCATGCTACCTGACTTCAAACTATATTACAAGGCTACAGTAATCAAAACAGCATGGTACTGGTATCAAAACAGAGATATAGACCAATGGATCAGAACAGAGGCCTCAGAGGCAATGTGACACATCTACAACCATCTGATCTTTGACAAACCTGACAACAACAAGCCATGGGGAAAGGATTCCCTGTTTAATAAACGGGGTTGGTAAAACTGGCTAGCAGTGTGCAGAAAGCAGAAACTGGACCTCTTCCTGACACCTTACACTAAAATTAACTCCAGATGGGTTAAAGACTTAAACATAAGACCTAACACCATAAAAACCCTAGAAGAAAACCTAGGCAAAACCATTCAGGACATAGGCATAGGCAAGGACTTCATGACTAAAACACCAATGGCATTGGCAACAAAAGCCAAAATAGATAAATGGATCTAATTAAACTCCAGAGCTTCTGTACAGCAAAAGAAACAATAATTAGAGTGAACTGGCAATCAACACAATGGGAAAAGATTTTTGCAATCTACCCATCTGACAAAGGGCTAATATCTGGAATCTACAAAGAACTAAAACAGATTTACAAGAAAAAAACAAAACCCATTCAAAAGTGGGTAAAGGATATGAACAGACACTTTTCAAAAGAAGATATATATGAGGCCAAAAAACATGAAAAATGCTCATCATCACTGGTCATTAGAGAAGTGCAAATAAAAGCCACATTGAGATACCATCTCACACCAGTTAGAATGGTGATCATTAAAAAATCTGGAGACAACAGATGCTGGAGAGGATGTGGAGAAATAGGAACACTTTTACACTGTATGGAAGTGTGTGAAGACAGTGTGACGATTCTTTAAGGACCTAGAAATAGAAATTCCATTTGACCCAGCAGTCCCATTGCTGGGTATATATCCAAAGGATTATAAATCATTCTGTTATAAAGACACATGCACACGTATGTTCATTGCAGTACTGTTTACAATAGCAAAGACTTAGAACCAACCAAAATGCCCATCAATGATAGACTGGACAAGGAAAATGTGGCACATACACACTGTGGAATACTATGCAGCCATAAAAAACGATGAGTTTGTGTCCTTTGTAGGGACATGGATGAATCTGGAAACCATCATTCTCAACAAACTGACACAAGAACAGAAAAACAAACAACACATGTTTTCACTCATAGGCGGGTATTGAACAATGAGAACACATGGACACAGGGAGGGGAGCATCACACACTGGGGTCTGTTGGGGGGGCTATAGGGAGGGACAGCATGGGGTGGGGAGATTGGGGAGGGATAACATGGGGAGAAATGCCAGATATAGGTGACAGAGGGATGGAGGTGGCAAACCACATTGCCATGTATGTACTTATATAACAATCCTGCATGATCTGCAGATGTACCCCAGAACCTAAAGTACAATAAAAAAAAATAAATTTTTTAAAAAGATAGATTAAAGATTTACATGTAAAACCTAAAACTATAAAAATCCTGGCAATGGAACACAACCTAAGCAATGCCATTTTGGACATAAACATGTGCAAAGAGTTTGTGATGAAGATGTCAAAAGTAATTGCAATGAAAGCAAAAATTGACAAATGGAATCTAACTAAACTAAAGAGCTTCTGCACAGCCAAAGCAACTATCAACAGAGAAAGCAGACAACCTAGAGAATGGGTAAAAATTTTTTCTAACTATCATCTGAAAAAAAGTCTAATATCCAGCATCTATAAAGAACTCAAATAAATTTACAAGAAAAAACAAACAAGAACATGGACAGAGACTTTTCAGAAGAAGACATACATGAGGCCAAGAAGCATATTTTAAAATGCTCAACATCACTGATCATCAGAGAAATGCAAATCAAAACTACCATAAGATACCATCTCACACCAGTCAGAATGGCAGTTATTAAAAAGTGAAAAAATAACAGATGCTGGTGAGGTTGCAGAGAAAAGGAATGCTTATACACTGTTGGTGAGAGTGTAAATTAATTCAACCATTGTGAAAGACAGTGTAGCGATTCCTCAAACACCTAAAGACAGAACTACCATTTTTCTCAGCAATCCCATTACTGGGTATGTACACAAAGGAACTTATGAATGCATGTGTTGTAAAGACACATGCATACATATGTTCACTGTAGCAATATTCATAATAGTAAAGACATGGAATCAACTTAAAAGCCCATCAATGATTGATAGACTAGATAAATAAAATGTGGTACATATACACCATAGAATACTATGCAGCCATAAAAAAGCATGTGATTATATCCTTTGCAGGGACGTGGATGCAATTGGAGGCCATTATCCTTAGCAAACTAATGCAGAAACAGAAAATCAAGTACCACATGTTCTCACTTATGAGTGGGAGCTAAATGATGAGAACATATGGACACATAAAGGGGAACAACACACATAGGAGCTATCAGAAGGTAGAGGGTAGGAGGAGGGAGAGAATAAAAAACAACTAATGAATACTAGGCTTAATACTAGGATGATGAAGTAATCTCTAAAACAAACTCCATGACACATGTTTATCTATATAACAAACCTGCACATCCTGTACATGTACCCCTGAACTTAAAAAAGAAACTCTATACATATTTAATATATAATAGTATAATACAATATTATTTAGCCATAAAAAGGAGGGGATTCTTTCATTTGCCATGACATGGATGAATCTAGAGGAATAAAACAGACACACAGAGAAAAATACTGTATGATTTCACTTATATGTATAATCTTAAAAATTAGGGTCAAACATATAAAAATAGAACATTGAACCACAAAACTTTGGTTAGGGGGGTTGGGGGAGAAAAAAGGGAGAAATGGGTCGAAGGATACAAAGTAGAAATTATGTAGGATAAACAAGTCCCAAGATTAATGTACAACATGATGACTCTAGTTAATAACAATGCATTGTATTCGGGATATTTGCTAAATGAGTAGATTATAGCTGCTGTTGTCATAGGGGAAGAAAAGTAGCTAACTATTTGTAAAGAAGGACATGTTAATATGGTCCACTCTAGTAATGATTTTACTATATAAATGTATCTTATAACATCATGTTGTAGACCATAAATATGCATAATAACATTGATTTAAAAAGATAATGTTTAGAGGTGAGTATCCTTAGCACCTCTCAACTCAGGTACCTGAGAAGAGTCCTTCTGGGGTGGCCCTCTCTTGAAGCTTGCTACAGCTGGCAGCTGTAGCTTTATCTTTTGGGACAACCCCTCAGGAAGGCTCTGTTTAGAATTCTAAGTACTGGCAGCAGCTGCTGTCCTGGGCTACATATTAGTAGATGCCTAGAAACTCTCAGCCCACCCAAGGCTCACAGCATGAAATTTCTTGGCTTCTTGGCTCCAAACCATAGAACTATTTTGATATGGTTTGGCTATGTCCTCACCCAAATCTCACCTTGAATTGTAGCTCCCATAATTCCCACACGTGGTGGGAGGGACCTGGTGAGAGATAACTGAACCATGGGGGTGGTTTCCCCCATACTGTTCTCATGACAATGAAGAAGTCCAGCAAGATCTGATGGTTTTATAAGGGGAAACTCGTTTTATTTGGTTCTCATTCTCTCTTGTCTGCCACAATGTAAGATACGCCTTTCACGTAGAACTGTGAATCCATTAAACCTCTTTTTCTTTATAAATTACCCAGTCTTGGGTATGTCTTTATCAGTGTCATGAAAACAGAATACATA
The DNA here is from genome assembly GCA_963573385.1 of Cacajao melanocephalus. Taxonomy (NCBI): domain Eukaryota; kingdom Metazoa; phylum Chordata; class Mammalia; order Primates; family Pitheciidae; genus Cacajao; species Cacajao melanocephalus. The sequence goes on along the minus strand of CAUYLG010015663.1, from coordinate 19,360 downwards.
TTCTGAAAACAGACTAATACATACATAAATCTCAACAATTTATTTCATTGCAAGGGCAGAACATCCCTTTTTTTTCTTTAAGGTTAACCCAGGCTTTCATGCTCTGAATTTCATCACTTATCCTCTGCCCCAGGACCGACACCTCACTCCATGTGACATTTCATCTTCTGTAGGTATTTTCAACCCTGTTTGCTTCTTTCCCTGCAGTTTGTAGTTCATTCACGTCTTTCTCTGAAGTGCTGCCTGAATGCTACCCTATCCCACCCCCTGCCAGTAAAGGCCAAGAACTTCTGCTTTTTGTGTGCATGCTCTGGCTTTAAAACTCACACCCACTCAATTACCCACCACTTCACTAATGATCTCATGGAGCCTGAATCTGGTTTATAATTATCAGAATGTTTTAGAACAATATCTCAGTGGCATTTGATGTCACTATGTCCTCTTTTGAAACTTCTCTTTGATTTTCCATGACAGACACTACTCTCACCTTGTTACGCCTCTTTCCTCTCACCATTCCTTCTTGGGCTGTATATATTTTTCTGTTATAATTTTGTTTACTGGTCCAAGATTGGATCTCAGGCAACTTTCAGTTCTCAGGCTATAATGTGTGCTGGCAAACCCACTGCTTCATTGGTTTTGTGTTAGTACCTTAGTATGTGGGTGACAGCCAAAAAGGAATTTGTAGCCAATACCTCACTCCTCAGTGTTAGTGTATATATATATTTTTAATATCATGAATCAGATACCTATACCTGAATACCAAAATAAAACAAAAATAACAAAAATAAAAACCAGAAACTCTACCATTTATTTAAGTAATTAATTATATGAAGTGGATTGCCTTAGTCCTTATCACTGGATATAGTCAAGCAGTATAGGCAACCATGACTTGGGGATATTATAGAGAGAATCCAGATGTTGAATAGATCTTCTTTAAGATCTCATAAAACCTGAGATATGATGATTCAAATAACATTTATGTGGATATGGCAAATGCAAGACATTTTGTTTTCACATATTTGTTTTTATTAATATTCTGAACAATCTGATGATTTAAGTATTATGTCTGTTTTTGCACAATTTAAAGGAATCAGGCAGTTAGTGTATTTGTCCTATAATTACATACAGAATTTAGGTGGCAGAGCTGGGATTTGGAGATTATATCTTTGACTCTAAACACCATACGTTTCACATACTAACAGATGATTCTTTGGTGTGTATAAAGGTTATTTCTTCAGCAGGACTGTTATCTTTTTGAGGGCGTTGAACATGGATTTGCAAAAACTTCTCCAAACTACCTAGTCCATCTAATAAGTGCACAGGCAGATCTAGGTTTCACGGGGACTAAACCTCATAAAATATTTTGGGTGCTCTTTTAGAAAAAAATACAGAATCGTGAGTATACCTTTCAAGGCTTTGTTTGATAGGGGTCGGTATATTTAAGGGGCCTGAAACCTAAGCCTAACTAAATGTATCACAAGACTGAACACTTGCTACCTAAACAGTTATCTGTATCCTAAATCATTACAGAAAACAGAATCCATTTACTATTCAGAATTACTAACATAGAATTTTCAGCTGTTTCTGATCAGGGACATGATACTCTGATGGTTTCTGAAAGAACTTCCACATCTCAGACAGACTTTTAGAAACCCAAGTAGAACTAGGGTTTCTGAGGCAAGCCTCCAATGAGCAGAGGTCATTACTGAATGTGTGAGGTACGTTGGCAACAAGGTAGAGATGAAAGGCTTGATCATGGTGTTAGCTGAAATGGCATGACAGATAAATTGGGTACAAAACAAAGAAGCGTTAGTGATTAAGAAGCTGGTGTTTTCAAGACTGTTGTGTGGAATTATGTGCTCAGGCATTCTTGTTAAACATCACAGCTTGTTCTTGACTAATATGAAATTGCTTTCTCTTCTCCTGAGTTTTGATCCAAAGTCACCCTGAAGCGTAGCAGCAAATTTTATCTCTAGATGATTCACTTCCTCAACAGTATGAGGTTGTTCTAGTCATTACCTTTAGGTAAGAGAATAAATGAAATAATATCACCAGTTATAGTTTAGTTTTCAGGGAAATGGTGGATTGATGATTTACCTCCTTAAATTCTAACTTCAAATATAAGAGGCTAAAAAACTTTGAGTAAGTTTCCAGCTTTGTTTTAAGCAGGGAGAAGACTAAGCTAGCTATCTTTGTTCCAGAAAGGTATAGAAACTCTTCCATTATGATGACTAATGATTAAGTGAGCTATCTGTGTTTGTTGAAAGCTGAGTAATGCTGGGGGAATTCAAACATGGACAGCAGACACTTGGCTTATGTGCTACAGCAAACATCAAACAGCTGATTTAATAGAATGCTCGTCAAAGCTACTTTTAACTTTAGGAGGCAGGTTTAAATAATAAGGACTATTCCATGCTAAGAGACACTGTTTTGATTTAAAAAAAAAAAAAAGAAAGAAAGAAGGAAACTTTGATGAGCTTACATTTTCCCATTTGCTTTTCTCATTAACATTGTGTCAATATTGGTTCACCAGTATATAGACAATAAATCGATGAGGCCTATGTTAGCTGAGACAATAATTGATCCTAAGATGTGTGTCAAGACAACAAACAATTTTATTTCTTTTGGAGCTGCATGCTCAGCCAAGTACCCGATCAGAAATTTCCTTTCATGCTTGCCCTTGAAGCTGTTCTTTAAGCCACAGAAAAAAAAGAATAGCTATCATTTAAGACATACGTAATCAATGCAATGAAACAAAGTGTATGGCTGAGTGACAAATAGAGAGCCAAAAGTTGACTGTAGTCATTAATGCTGATCTAAAAAAAAGAGATTTGTAAAGCAAAACGGGTTATCGTTGTATTTTCTATCATCTAGCTTCAGTAAATTTCTGCTTTAAGTAGCTGAATGTTGCCGTTTTTTTTCTGAACAAAGCCTTTTTTCCAAGTGCATGTGAGGTTTTTATGCATTATGCTTACTAATGGACCAGAGCTCCTCATTTTGTTCAAATAAAGATTACATAGGGTATCTTTTTCATTTTATGGTAGCAGCAATTACTTTTATTTAAATAAATAGAGGCTCTTTATTGGTAACCATGGACTGTGATCAAACATACCACCTTTTAACAGCCTTTACTGTCACCTGCATGCTGTGATAAAAAGTAGATCAAGCAGAGAGAGTTCCATTTAAAAAACTGTCATATATTCCTAGCACTAACAATGACCATTATATTCACTACGTAGAAGACATTTTTTACTTCATTGCATGCTATTACATTTTTCCAACATAATTTCTTTAAAGGCTTAGTGTTAAAGCCGAAAAAATTGCTGAATGGCATCCTGTTAACTAATGATATTATTTATTATTATGACCACAACTAACAGTGCTACTGAAATCACAGTGAATATGAAATTGTCATTTGCAAATTCTGTACTGCTCTTTTTTGCAGAAGAAAATGTAAATGTGCACACAAAAAATAGAAGAACTCTGTTAGTTGGATGTTTATAATTCCCCTGAGAGAAGGAGAATAAGAAACATGTTTACCAGTTTCTTATCATGCTTTTTTTTAAAACAGGTAGTGTAGATTTTTCTATTGAGTCAGGCATGAGATTTGCTTCTAAGCATTTATATAATTGAATATGTTATATAAATATAATATATATTTATTTATATTATATCATTTCTGTGTAATAAATTATCACAAAACTTAGTGGCTTAAAATAATAACAAGTACTTATTATATACATCTCACAGAGTCTGCATGTCATGAATTTGAGAGTGGCTTGATTGGGTAGTTCTGGGTCAGGGTCTCTCCTGAGATTGTAGTCAGGTCTCGGCCTGGGCTGCAGTCATCCGAAGACCTGACTGGGGCCAGAGGATCCATTATCAAGGTGGGCCCTCACAGTTAACTGTAGTAATTAGGCTACTAAATTAGCATCCCTGATGAGCTGAACCTAGCATTTAATAAGCTTATCAAGGGCAGCGCTTTCCCTGAAGCAACAATCTATTATATCCTTGAAATAGTGTGGTATTTAGAAACTAATAATTTTGGACTTCTTCTGGCAGTATTACAGAATAAATTTTCTGAAAATTCTCCAGCTTAAAAAACAAACAAATGAAAAATCAGCTTTTATTTTGGATCAAATATGCCTTTTAATTTATTTCTGGTTTAAAAGTAAAAAGTGAAGGAAATCTTTGAGGGAATCCTTCTCCACCATCCAAAGGATATAAAAGATTAGTGAACAAAAAGCAATCACAGAAAGCCCCAAGGTTTCCCTGAGGGCAGTTGTTTTTTTTTCTAGCTACCATCCATTGAGAGACTAAATCCTGTGACAGTTAAAGGTGGAAATGCTGATACCGGAAATTCTTCACTAGTCCACACAACTTTAAGGGGCTAGATTGTTCCCAGAACACAAATGCTTTTAACTTTCAACAGACACAAATGCAAATTTTCTTTGGCTCTTGCAACCCCAGTTTAGACTCACAGGTTTTCTACATAAAAATATCCAATTATAAGCTTATTATTAGAGATCACCAAATAAACAGGGAAATAAGTTGCCATGAATAAGAGTTTACCAGAAATAATTGCTAACATATTTAAACCCCAAAATACTTAAGAAGTATCCACTTTAGAATACAAAATTGTTGTATAAGAGATATTTAAATAAATAGAAGGAAATAATAAAAATGAGCAAATGCCAATAGCTATCAAATATTATCAGATATCATTGAAAAGGTTCATTTAATCAGAAGATACATCATTTTGATATGTGTGTGTCTCTAATTAAATAGCCTCAAGATATATCAGAGAAAAAGGTAAATTGGACTTGATTGTACAAATCAGACACTTTTGTACATCATAGGACATTATGAAGAAAGTGAAAAGATAACCTATAGAATGGGAGAAAATATTTGCAAATCATATTTCTAATAACAGATTAATATTCAGAATATAAAAAGATCTCTTACAGCTTGTTATGATTTAGGTTTGTGTTCCCACCCAAATCTCACATCCAGTTGTAATTCTCAATGTTAGAGAGGGGGCCTGGTGGGAGATAACTGGACCATGAGGGCAGATTTTCCCCTTGCTGTTCTCATGATAGTGAGTTCTCACGAGATCTGGTTGTTTAACAGTGTATAGCATCTCTCCCTTCTATCTCTTCCTCCTCTGCCCATGTAAGATGTGACTGCTTCCCCTTCCACCATGACTGAAAGTTTCCTAAGGCCTCCCCAGCCACGTTTCCTGTACAGCTTGTAGAACTGTGAGTCAATTAAATATCTTTTTTAAAAAAATACATTACCCAGTCTCAGGTAGTTTTTTACAGCAGTGTTAATGAATGCACTACTAAAAAACAAAAAGACAGACAACCCAATTAAAAACTGGCAAACTATTTAATGGTCTATTTCTTGAAAGAAGATATATGAATGGCTCATAGTCACAGGAGAAGATGCTCAACAGTGCTAATATTAGGGAAATGAAAATTAAAACTACAATGAGCCACTTTTTCTATTTAAAAAGGAAAATAAAAAGGGTTGGCTAGGATGTGGAGAAACTGAAATCCTTGTATATTGCTGGTGAGAATGTAAAATGGTGTAGCCTCCATGGAAAATAGTTGGTGGTCCTTCAAAATGCTAAACATGGGATTATCATATGACTCATCAATTCCACTCCTAGGTGGGTCCCAAAAGAATTGAAAAAAGGGACCCAAACAGATAAGTGTATGCCAATATTCATTGCAGCATTATTTACAATAGCCAATGGATGCAAACAAACCAGATGTCTATCAACTTGTAAAAAGATAAACAAAATGTAGCATACAGAGCCATAAAAAGTAATAAAGTTCTGATACATACTGCAACATAGGTGAAACTTGAAAACATTGTGCTAAGTAAAATAAGTCTATCACAAAAGGACATATGTTGTATGATTCCACTTATATGAAATATCTAGAATAGGCACATTCGTACAGTCATAAAGTAGGTAACAGGTTATTAGGGCTAGGACAGAGGGGAATATGTAGTTGTTGCTGATGGTTATAGAGTTTCTGTTTGGGGTGATGAAAATGTTTTATAAAAGGACAGTGGTGATAGTTGCACAACATTTTAAATGTAATTAATACCCTTGAATCATACATACATATGTATATATATGGTTAAAATGGCTAATTAGCTAATTTTATTTTATATATATTTTACTAAAATATAAAAAATTAGGCAAAAAATGATTAATAATACAGAAAGAGGAGGACAGATTTTTGCTACTGGGAGACTTCAATCTGCTTCTCTCCACTATTGATAAACATAGCTTCTCATTATGGATGGAATCAGCAGTCAAAAATCAGTTAAGACAAAAATTTAAACGACACATATAACAAGCTTTAAAAAAATATTTTAAAACACAGCACTCCCAAATTAGAGAACAGAGTAGAACATATATAGAGACTAACCACAAATCAAGCCAAAAGTACATAGTAAAACAAGCACATAGAACATACATAGAAACTGACCATAAATGAAGCCAAAAGCAGATCTTAATAACATGCATAAAGTAATTATCATACAGGCTACATTATCCGATATTTATGCAGTGAAAAAGGTAAAACATAAAATTCAGAAAACATACACAATTTCAAATAATTTATGGTGAAAGTAGAAATCATAACAAAAGTCAAAAGTACCTATAACAACTCAAAATATTACATATAAAACATATGGGATAAAATATAAAGGATTCCTAAAGGGAAATTTATGACTGCAGATGCTTATATTAGAAGAGAAACACAGAATCCATGTTAAGAAGTTAGGGAAATAGTAAGTATTTTCTCCCATTCTATGGGTTGTCTCTTCATTTTGTTAATTGCATTCTTTTTGTGCAGAAGCTTTTGAATATGATGTGACCCCATTTGTCTATATTTACTTTGGCCTGCGCTTTTGGGGTATTGCTCAAGAAATCTTGGTCCAGAACAGTGTCCTGGAGATTTCCCCCAAAGTTTTCTTGTAGAAGTTTCATAGTTTGAGGTCTTAGATTTAAGTCTTTAATTCATTTTGGTTTGATTATTGTATATGGTGAGAGATAGTGGTCTAGTTTCTTTCTTTCTTTCTTTCTTTTTTTGGCATATGGAAATCCAGTTTTCCCAGCACCAATTATTGAAGAGACTGTCTTTTCTCCTAGTACATATTCTTGGCACCTTTTTCAAAAATGAGTTCACTGTAGGTATGTGGATTTGATTCTGGGCTGTCTATTCTGTACCATTGGTCTATGTGTCTGTTTTTAGGCCAGTATGTGCTGTTTTGATTACTATAGCTCTGTAGTATAATTTGAAGTCAGGTAATGTGATTCCTCCAGTTTTGTTCTTTTTGCTTAGGATAGCTTTGGTTATTCTGGGTCTTTCATGATTCCATATACATTTTATCATTTTCTTTTCTATTTATGTGAAGAGTGCCATTGGTGTTTTGATAGACATTGCATTGAATCTGTAGATTGCTTTGGATAGAATGGACATTTTAACAATGTCAATTCTTCCAATCTATGAACATGGAATATTTTTCCATTTATTTGGTGTCCTCTTCAACTTCCTTAATCAGGGTTTTATAGATTTTATTATAGAGATAATTCACTTCTTTGGTTAAGTTAATTCCTAGGTATTTAATTTTATGTGTGGCTATTGTAAATGGGATTACATTTTTGGATTTCTTTCTCACATTGTTCATTGTTGGCATATAGAAATGCTACTGATTTTTGTGTGTTGATTTGTATTCTGCAACTTTACTTATTAGTTTATCTGTCCTAATAGTTTTCTTAGGAGTCTTTAGGCTTTCCCAAATATAAATTTACATCATCAGCAAACAAGGATAATTTGACTTCTTCCTTTCAATTTGAACGTTCTTTAGATCTTTCTCTCTTTTGATTGCTCTAGATAGGACTACCAGTACGATGTTAAATAACAGTGGTGACAATTGGCATCCTTGTTGTGTTCCAGATCTTAAAGGAAAGGGTTTCAGTTTCTCCTTATTCAGTATAATACTAGCTGTGGGTCTGTGATATATGAATTTTATTGTGTTCTATGCCCAGTTCATTGATGGTTTTTATCATGAAGCAATATTAAATTTTGTTGCATGCTTTTCCAGAATTAATTGAAATGATCATATAGTTTTTATCCCTCATTTAGAATTGGTTTGCTTGTATTTTGTTGAGGACTTTTGCATCAATATTCATCAGAGATAATGGCCTGTAGTTTTTTTTTATGTATTTTTTTTTCTGGTTTTGGTATCTGGGTAATACTGGCCTCATAGAATGAGTTTGAGAGTATTCCCTCCTTCTCTATTTTTGGAATAGTTTGAGTAAAATTGATATTAGTTCTTCTGTAAATGTTTGGTAGAATTCAACAGTGAAGCCATCAGGTCCTGGGCTTTTCTTCCTACTGGAAGACTTTTTATTATACCTTTGATCTCATTACTTGTTATTGGTGTGTTCATGTTTTAGATTTCTTCCTGGTTCAATCTTGGTAGGTTGAATATATCTGGGAATTTGACCATTTCTTCTAGATTTTCCAATTATCAGCATACAGTTGCTCATAGTAGCCACTAATGATTCTTTGAATTTCAGTTCTATCAGTTGTATTGTCTCCTTTTTCATTTCTGATTTTATTTACTTGAATCTTGTCTCTTTTTTTCTTAGTCTGGCTGAAAGTTTGTCCATTTTGTTTAAGTTTTCAAGAAACCAACTTTTTGTTTCATTGATGTTTTGTATTTTTTTATTTCAGTTTCATTTATTTCTGTTCTGATTTTCACTATTTCTTTTCTTCTAATAATTTTGGATTTGGTTTGCTCTTGGTTTTCAAATTCTTTATTATACATCATTAAATTGTTTATTTCAAGTTTTTCTTCTTTTTTGATGTAGGCACTTATAGCTATAAACTTTCCTGATAGTACTGCTTTTGCTGTATCCCATAGGTTTTGGTATATTGTGTCTTCCTTATCATTTGTTTCATGACATTTTTCAGTTTCCTTCTCAGTTTCTTCAATTACCCACTGGTCATTCAGGAGCATAATATTTAATCGTTATGTATTTGTGTAGTTGCCTAAATTCCCCTTATTAATTCCTAGTTTTATTCCATTGTGGTCAGAGAAGATGCTTTATGCTATTTTAATGTTTTCAGAATATTTTCAGGCTTCTTTTGTGATCTAACATATGGTTTGTTCTTGAGAATGATCCATGTGTGCTAAGGAAAAGGATGTGAACTCTTAAGCTCTCAGACGAAATGTTCTGCAAATACTTTTAGATTCATTTAGTCTATAGTACAGATTAAGTCTGGTTTTTTTTTTTTTTTTTTTTGAGTTGTTGTTTATTTTCTGTCTGTCTCAAAGATCTGTCCAGTGCTGAAAGTGGGGTGTTGAAGTCCCCAGCTATTATTGTATTGGGGCTATCTCTCTCTTTAGCTTTAATAATTTTTTAAATATACCTTGGTACTACCATGTCAAGTGCATATATAATTAAAATTTTTATATCCTCTTGCTGACTTGACCCCTTTATTTTATGTAGTGAACTTCTTTGTCCTTTCATAAAGTTTGTGTCTTGAAATCTATTTTGTCTGATATGAGTATAGCAAATCTTGCTCTTTTTTTGGTTTCAATTGGCATGTAATATATTTTTCCACCCCTTTATTTTCAGTCTATATGTGTCTTTATATGCAAAGTATGTTTCTTGCAGGCAACAGATCAGTAGGTCTTGTTTTTTCACCCCTTTTGCCAGTCAAGTCTTTTGATGAAAGGGTTTAGTCAATTTACATTTAATGTTATTATTGATAAGTGAGGACTTATTGCTGCCATTTTGTTATTTGTTTTCTGGTCTTCTTTCTTTCTTTCTTTCATTTTTGTCTTCTAGTGAAGATGATTTTCTCTAGTGATATTTAGTTTCTTGCTTTTTATTTTTTGTGTATCCATTGTATGTTTTTTGGTTTGAGGTTACCATGAGGCTTGCAAATACTATCTTATAACTTGTTCTTTTAACGTGATAAGAACGTAACACTATTTGCATAAACAAATGAACAAACAGAAAGAAAACTAATAAACAGTCAATTTCATCCCCACTACTTAAAAAATAGGTTTTTAATATATACTTTAAGTTCTGGGACACATGTGCAGAATGTGCAAGTTTGTTACATAAGTATACAACTGCCATGGTGGTTTTCTGCACCCATCAACCTGTCATCTACATTAGGTATTTCTCCTAATGCTAATCCTCCCATAGCCCCCGCATCCCCTGACAGGCCCTGGTGTGTGAAGATCCCCTCCCTGTGTCCATGTGTTTTCATTGTTCGGCTCTTACTTATGAGTGAGAACATGTGGTGTTTGGTTTTTTGTTCCTATGTTAGTTTGCTGAAAATGATGGTTTCCAGCTTAATCCATGTCCCTGCAAGGGACATGAACTCATCCTTTTTTACGACTGTGTAGTCTTCCATGGTGTATATGTACCACGTTTTCTTTTTCCAGTCTATCATCGATGGGCATTTGGGTTGGTTCCAAGTATTGCTATTGCAAACAGTGCTGCAATAAACATAGGTGTGCACGGGTCTTTATAGTAGAATGATTTATAATCTTTTGGGTATATACCCAGCAATGAGATTGCTGGGTCAAACGGTATTTCTGGTTCTAGATCCTTGAGGAATCACCACACTGTCTTCCAGAATGGTCAAACTAATTTACACTCCACCAACCATGTAAAAGCGTTCCTATTTCTCCACATTCTCTCCAGCATCTGTTGTTTCCTGACTTTTTAATGATTGCCATTCTAACTGGCATGAGATGGTATCTCATTGTGGTTTTGATTTGCATTTCTCTAATGACTAGTAATATAATGAGCTTTTTTTCATATGTTAGCTGCATAAATGTCTTCTTTTGAGAAGTGTCTGTTCATATCCTTCACCCACTTTTGATGGTTTTTATTTTTTTCTTGTAAAGTTTTTTAAGTTCTTTGTAGATTCTGGATATTAGACCTTTGTCAGATGGATAGATTGCAAAAATTTTCTCCCATTCTGTAGGTTGCCTGTTCACTCTGATGATAGTTTATTTTTCTGTGAAGAAGCTCTTTAGTTTAATTAGATCCCATTTGTCAATTTTGGCTTTTGTTGCCATTTCTTTTGGTGTTTTACTCATGAAATCTTTGCCCATGCCTATGTCCTGAATGGTATTGCCTAGGTTTTTTTCTAGGAATTTTATGGTTTTTAGTTCTTATGTTTAAGTCTTTATTTATTTTGAAATGGAGTCTCACTCTGTCACCCAGGTTGGAGTGCAATGGTGCAATCTTGGCTCACTGCAACTTATGCATCTTGGGTTCAAGTGATTCTCCTGCCTCAGCCTCCTCTGAATAGCTGCGGTTACAAGCACCTGCCACCATGCCTGGCTAATTTTTGTAGTAGAGATGGGGTTTCACCACATTGGCCAGGCTGGTTTCAAACTCCTGACCTCAGGTGATCCACCCATCTTGGCCTCCCAAAGTGGATTACAGGTATGAGGCACCAGGCCTGGCCCATCCCCACTACTTTTTAACTTTTTGTTGTTTCTATTTATATATTATTGCACTGACTACATGTTGAAAAGTTGTTGCAATTATGATTTTTTATTCATTCACCATTCAGTCTCTCTACTTCAGATAAGAGTAGTTTACACATCACAGTTACAGTGTTAAAATATTCTGGTTTTTTCTGTGTACTTACTGCTACCAGTAAGTTTTGTACCTTCAGATGATTATTGCGTATTAATGTCATTTTCTTTTTAATTGAAGTACTTTATTTAGCATTTCTTATAGGACACGTCTGGTATTGATGAAATTCTTCAGTTTTTGTTTGTCTGGGAAAGTCATTATTTCTCCTTCATGTTTGAAGAATATTTTCACCATTATATTATTCCAGGTAAAACTCTTTTCCTTCAGCATTTTAAATATGCCATGCTACTCTCTTCTTGCCCATAAGGTTTCCACTGAAAAGTCTGCTGCCAGACATAGTGGAGCTCCATTGTATATTATTTGTTTCTTTTGTCTTGCTGCTTTTAGAATTCTTTCTTTATCCTTAACTTTTGGGAGTTTTGACTATTAAATGCCTTGAGGTAGTAATCTTTGGCTTAAATCTGCATCATGTTCTATAACCTTCTCATACTTGAGTATTGATATCTTTCTCTCAGTTTTGGAACCTCTCTGTTATTATCCCTTTTAGTAAACTTTCTACCCCTATATTTTTCTCTATCCCCTCTATGTGGCCAATAACTCTTAGATTTGCCTTTCTGAGGCTATTTTCTAGATCCTGTAGGCATGCTTCATTGTTTTTATTCTTTTTTCTTCTCTGTGTATTTTCAAATAGCCTGTCTTCAAGCTCACTAGTTTTTTTCTTCTGCTTGATTAAGTACTCTGATGTATTCTTCAGTATGCCAATTGCATTTTTTAGTTCCAGAATTTCTGCTTGATTCTTTTTCATTAGTTTAATCTCTTTGTTAAATTTATCTGATAGAATCCTGAATTCATTCTCTGCATTATCTTGAATATCTTTGAGTTTTTTTGACAGTTACTTTGAATTCTCTGTTTAAAAGGGGACATATCTCTGTTTCTCCAGGATTGTTTCCTGGTGCCTTATTTGGTTCATCCATTTTTTAGGGTCATGATTTCCTGGATAGTGTTGATGCTACTACATGTTCTTCAGTGTCTGGGCATTGGACAGTTAGGTAACAGTCTTCACTGTCTGGGCTTCTTTGTAGTTGTCCTTTTTGGAAAGACTTTTCACATATTTAAAATAACTTGAGTGTTTTGATCTAAGCAGTTTGTGCTTTAAGGAGCACCCCAAACCTGCTAACACTGTGGTTCTTGCAGACTTGTAGAGGTATTACTTTGATGGTCTCGGACAAGATTAGGTAGAAATCTATCTGATATTCTCTTGCATTGTGGCTCAGCTGGTACTCAAAACACAAGATATAGTTCTTCCCATTCTTCCTTCCCCTTTACAAAGGAAGGGGAGCCTCATCCCATAGGCATCACCATCCCAGGCCATGAGGAGTACTGCCAGACTTCCTCTGATGTTCTCTTAAGGCCCATGGTCTCTTAAGTTAGTTTGTCATGAATCCTATCTGGCCCAGAACTCACCCTTCAGGGCAGTAGTCTCCCCTCTGTCTTAGGGCAGCTCCAGAAATACTGTCCAAGAGTCAAGTCTTGGAATCAAGGACCCCATGAGCCTATTTGGTACCCCACCCCACTGTGACTATGATGGTACGTAAGGTGCAAAATAAAGTCCCCTTTGGTTTTCCCTCTGCTTTTCTCAGAGAGGAATTTTGCCCCATAGCCACTACAGCTGATAATTTGCTGAGTCTACCTGAATCCAGCAAGTCTCAGAGGCTAACCAAGGCCCTCAGTGTAGCACCCAGATATCATTGCTGGTTACTCAGGGCCCAGGGGTCCTTCAGTTAGTAGGTGTTGAATGCTGGCAGGACTGGTTCTTTTCCTTCAAGGCATCAGGTTCCTTTCTGGCCTGAGGTATGTCTAGAAATGTATCTGTGAGCTAGGGTCTAAAATGGGGGCCTCATGACTCTAACTGATGCCCTATCCTGCTGTGGTTGAGCTGTTATCTAAGATACAAGACAAAGTCATCCCCAATCGTTCCTTCTCCTCTCCTCAAGCAGAAGGAAGGGATCTCTTAAAGCAGAAAACTGAGCTGTGCAGCTTGAGGTTAGGAGATGCATGATGCCAGCATTGCCAGCACTCCTATAGCCACCTCAGGTGGTGTCTCAGTAGGTCACATGCCTCCCCAGTCCACTGTCTTGGGATGTAGTTTAGCCTTAGGACTTATGTATGAGTTGCAGTCCTTCTGGCCTAGACTGACTTTCAAGTTTTCTTAGAAACTGAGAACACTTTGGCCCTACGAAGTGAGGTTTGTGGGCACTCAAATTTGGACTGCTGAAATAAATGATTCTCTGCTGACTAGGGCTGATTTAAATTCTCCGTCTATGGGTAGCCATTAGCTGACTTTGTCTGGTTTTTCTATCTGCTCTAACAGATCAGCACTGAGTTCAGTGCCTCAGAATTGCTGTGTCCTCCCCCAGTGCCCATAGAGGCTCTCCACACCATGCCGCAGCTGGCTGAAGTGAGGAGAGAGTGGTGTTGGCAATTCAGAACTGTTGTTTTTATCTCTTCAGGGCTTCTTTCAGGGATATAAAATTAAAGCCAGGTATATGCATGCTCACCTGACTTTTCATTCTCATGGCCATGTTTTTTCTGTGTAGATAGTTGTTAACTTGGTGTCCTTATGGGAGACTCAGTGGTGGGGCATTAGGTGGAGCTTTCTATTCCACTATCTTACTCCATCTCCCAACTGAGGCCAATGCCTTTGAAAATGTATAAAATGAACAAATTCCAAAAATAATTTAAAAAATGGAATTCCAAAAATGAACAAATAACATTAATAATTCCAAAATAACAGATTCCAAAAATGAACAAATTCCAAAAACTGACTCAGGGAAAAGTGCCTAAATTCTCCTACAATCATTAAATATATTAAATCCATCAATAGTTTAAAATTTTTTCTACAAAGAAAATAATATGCCTTGACAGTTTTGTAGCTGAGTTATCTTACCACTTAACATTATGATTACATGTTCTGTCTATGAGGTTAATGACTTTGATACCCAAAAAGCCTGTTGTGTTTCTGCCATTGCCACAAAATGAGTTTTTACCATGTAGCCTGCTACTTCAGGGAGGATGAGAGCTACGTTGAGCAGACCACACTCTACCTATAACTTGGAGTCAACTACATCTGATCCCAGCCTAGAACAGCTAACTACAGTCTACCCACATATATGAATGAGTAGAAATAATTACTGCTTTAAGACATTGAGTTTTTGGGTGGTTTATTATATAGTATTATTTCATTCAATATAGGTAAAGTATTTATGAAATTCAACAACTACTCATGCTAGACTATAAACAAATTAGAAATAAAAGAGAACTTCCTTTTCTGCATAAAGTGTATCCCCAATATATCTATAGTAAGCATTATAAAACTTACATATTCAAAATCTTTTTGCACTAGAAATTGCACTTCTAAGGAATGTCCTAGAGAAAATCTTACACACATGCAAGAATACATGTACAATTATTTCAATAGCATTATTCTTAACATTGCAGAAAACTAGAAATGGTCAAAGGTGTTTTTAAAATGGAAAATATAAAAATAAATTGTTGAATATTGAATTTAAATGAAATATTAAAAACCAGTGCATGTAAATGAACTATAATGATTTGCAACAACAAAGATGACTCTTACTTACATAATACTAGAATGTCAAAATGTTTCAGACTACATGCAGCATGAACTCATTTGTATAAATCTCAAAATATAGATACTCTTTTAAAGAAATTTTTTAAAATTGTACTTTAAGTTCTGGGGTACATGTGTAGATCTTGCAGGATTGTTGCATAGGTGCACGCATGCCATGGTGATTTGCTGTCTCCGTCCCCCAGTCATTACATCAGGCATTTCTCCCAATGTTATCCCTCCCCAACCTCCCCACCCCCTGCTGTCCCTCCCTTAGCTCCACTACTCCCAACAGGTCCCAGTGTGTGACATTTCCCTCCCTGTGCCCATATGTTCTCATTGTTCAAAACCCACCTATGAGTGAGAACATGTGGTGTTTGGTTTTCTGTTCTTGTATCAGTTTACTGAGAATAACGGTTTCCAGATTCATCCATGTCCCTACAAAGGACACAGACTCATCGTTTTTTATGGCTGCATAGTATCCCATGGAGTATATGTGCCACATTTTCTTTGTCCAGTCTATCATTGATGGACATTTGTGTTCATTCCAGGTCTTTGCTATTGTAAGCAATGCCACAAGGAACATATGTGTGCATATGTCTTTATAATAGAACGATTTATAGTCCTTGGGTATGTACCCAGTAATGGGATTGCTGGGTCAAGTGGAATTTCTATTTCTAGATCCTTGAGGAATCACCACACTGTCTTCTATAATGGTCGAACTAATTTACACTCCCACCAACAGTGTTAAAGTATTCCTATTTCTCCACATCCTCTCTTACTCCTCCTCTCCAAATCCTCTCCAGATTTTTTAATGATCACCATCCTAACTGGCACGAGATGGTATCTCAATGTGGTTTTGATTTGCATTTCTCTAATGACCAGTGATGATGAGCACTTTTTTCGTATGTTTGTTGGCCTCCTAAATGTCTTCTTTTGAAAAGTGTCTGTTCATATCCTTCACCCACTGTTGAATGGGTTTGTTTGCTTGTTTGTTTTTTGTAAATCTGCTTTAGCTCTTTGTAGATTCTGGATATTAGCCCTTTGTCAGATGGTTAGATTACAAATTTTTTTTCCATTCGGTTGGTTGCCAGTTCACTCTGATGATTGTTTCTTTTGCTGTGCAGAAACTCTTAAGTTTAATTAGATCCCATTTGTCTATTTTGGATTTTGTTCCCAACGCTTTTGATGTTTTAGTCATGAAGTCCTTGACTATGCCTATGTCCTGAATGGTTTTGCCTAGGTTTTCTTCTAGGGTCTTTATGGTGTTAGGTCTTATGTTTAAATCTTTAATCCATCTGGAGTTAATTTTAGTGTAAGATGTCAGGAAGTGGTCCAGTTTCAGCTTTGTGCACATGGCTAGCCAGTTTCCCCAACACCATTTATTAAAAAGGGAATCCTTTCCCCATTGCTTTTGTCAGGTTTGTCAATATCAGATGGTTGTAGATGTGTGGTGTTACTTCTGAGGTCTCTGTTCTGTTCCATTGGTCTATATCTCTGTTTCAGTACCAGTACCATGCTATATTGCTTACTGTAGCCTTGAATTAGAGATTGAAGTCAGGTAGCATGATGCCTCCAGCTTTGTTCTTTTTTTTGCTTAGGATTGCCTTGGCTATGTGGGCTCTCTTTTGGTTCCATATGAAGTTTAAAGTGTTTTTTTTTCCAGTTCTGTGAAGAAGGTCAATGGTAACTTGATGGGGCTAGCACTGAATCTATAAATTATTTTGGGCAGTATGGCCATTTTCACGATACTAATTCTTCCTAACCAGGAGCATGGAGTGTTTTTCCATCTGTTTGTGTCCTCTCTTATTTCCTTGAGCATTGGTTTGTAGTTCTCCTTGAAAGGTTGTTCACATCCCTTGTTAGTAGTATTCCTAAGTATTTTTTTTGTCTTTGTAGCAATTGTAAATAGGAGTTTGCTCATGTTTTGGCTCTGTTTGTCTGTCATTGGTGTGTAGGAATGCTTGTGATTTTTTTCACATTGATTTTGTATCCTGAGACTTTGCTGAAGTTGCTTATCCCCTTAAGGAGATTTTGGGCTGAGATGATGGGGTCTTCTAAATATATAATCATGTCGTCTGCAAATAGAGACAATTTGAGTTCCTCTTTTCCTAATTGGATACCCTTTATTTCCTTTGCTTGCCTGATTGCTCTAGCTAGAACTTCCAATACTATATTGAATAGGAATAGTGAGAGAGGGCATCCTTGTCTAGTGCCAGTTTTCAAAGAAAATGCTTCCAGTTTTTGCCCATTCAGTATAATATTGGCTGTGAGTTTGTCGTAAACAGCTTTTATTATTTTGAGATATGTTCAATTGATACCTAGCTTATTGTGAGTTTTTAGCATAAAGGGCCATTTAATTTTCTCAATGGCCTTCTCTGCATCTATTGAGATGATCATCTGGTTTTTATCTTTGGTTCTGTTTATGTGATGGATTGCATTTATAGATTTGTATATGTTGAACCAGCCTTGCATTCCTGGGATGAAGCTACTTGATGGTGATGGATAATCTTTTTTTGATGTGCTGTTGCATTTGCTTTGCCAGTATCTTATTGAAGATTTTTGCATTGATGTTCCTCATGGATATTGGCCTGAAATTTTCATTTTTAGTTGTGTCTCTGCCAGGTTTTGGTATCAGGATGATGTTGGTCTCATGAAATGAGTTACGGAGTATTCCCTCTTTTTGTATTGTTTGGAATAGTTTCAGAAGGAATGGTACAAGCTCCTCATTGTATGTCTTGTAGAATTTGGCTGTCAACCCGTCTGGACCTGGACTTTTTTTTTTGGCTGGTAGGCTAATAATTGCTGCCTCAACTTCTGACCTTGTTATTAGTCTATTCAGGGATTCAACTTCTTCCTAGTTTAGTCTTGGGAGGGTGTAAGTGTCCAGGAATTTATCCATTTCTTCTAGATTTACTGGTTTATATTCATAGAGTTGTTTGTAGTAATCTCTGATGATAGTTTGTATTTCTGTGGAATTGGTAGTGATATCCCCTTTATCATTTTTTATTGCATCTATTTGATTCTTCTCTCTTTTCTTTTTGATTAGTCTGGCTAGCGGTCTATTTTGTTGATCTTTTCCAAAAACCAGCTCCTGTATTTATTGATTTTTTGAAGGGCTTTTTGTGTCTCCATCTCCTTCTGTTCTGCTCTGATCTTAGTTATTTCTTGTCTTCTGCTAGCTTTTAAATTTTTTTGATCTTGCTTCACTAGCTCTTTCAATTTTGATGATAGGGTGTTGATTTTAGATCTTTCCTCACTTCTAATATGGGCATTTATTGCTATAACTTTCCCTGTAGACACTGATTTAAATGTGTCCCAGAGATTCTGGTACATTGTATCTTCATTCTCATTGGTTTTGAAGAACATCTTTATTTCTGCCCCATTTCATTGTTTATCCAGTCGTCATTCAGAAGCAAGTTGTTCAATTTCCATGTAGTTGTGCAGTTTTGAGTGAGTTTCTTAATCCTGAGTTCGAGTTTGATTGCACTGTAGTCTGAGAGACTGTATGTTATGATTTCCATTCTTTTGCATTTGCTGAGGAGTGATTTACTTCCAATTATGTGGTCAATTTTAGATTCAGTGCAATGTGATGCTGAGAAGAATGTATATTCTGTGGATTTGGGATGGAGTGTTCTGTAGATGTCTATTAGGTTGGCTTGGTCCAGATCTGAGTTCATGTCCTGGACATCCTTGTTGATTTTCTGTCTCATTGATCTGTCTAATATTGACAGAGGAGTGTTCCACACTATTATCGTGTGGAAGTCTAAGTCTTTTTGTAGGTCATTAAGAACTTGCTTTATGTTTCTGGGTGCTTCTGTATTGGGTGCATATATATTTATGGTAGTTAGCTCTTCTTTTTGCATTTATCCTGTTTCCATTATGTAATGCCCTTCTTTGTCTCTTTTGATCTTTGTTGATTTAAAGTCTGTTTTATCAGAGACTAGGATTGCCACCACTGCTTTTTTTTTTTTTTTTTTTTTTTTTTGTTTACATTTGGGGGGTTAAAATTACAACAAACCGTTATTTTTTTTGTATGTTTTTGTTTTCATTTTAGTTTGGTAAACGTAAAA
>CAUYLG010015659.1:0-15982 GCA_963573385.1 Cacajao melanocephalus | reverse complement strand
GACTCTCTCTCACTCTGCATCTGCCACTGGATGGCTACATGGCTGGACTTTGCCCTCTCTACATGGAGGTGTTGAAATTCATCTGCCCTTCCTCTCTCATTCGTGAGGGTCAACTAGCTCCTCTACTCCTGGGGAACGTATGTTCAGGAACTGAATATTTTGGCTGACACTCTTTCTGTAGAATTTAAAAACAGATATTGCCAATGAAACCCTGGCCTATGGGAAAAAAGGGAATGACTGGCATTGAATGTAAGAGGAAAGATATCATTGAAAGTGCTTTGTTGTGTGTCCATTCAACTCAGCGAGTTGAAACTGTTTTCAACCAGAAGTTTAGAAATGCACTTCGTGTAGAATTCAAAAAGGGA
The DNA here is from genome assembly GCA_963573385.1 of Cacajao melanocephalus. NCBI lineage: Eukaryota > Metazoa > Chordata > Mammalia > Primates > Pitheciidae > Cacajao > Cacajao melanocephalus. The sequence continues at coordinate 15,617 of CAUYLG010015659.1, read as the reverse complement.
CATTTCAGTCTGAATTTAGGTTTATGGTGAAAAATGAAATGTCTAGAACAAAAATTAAAGAAAGCTATATATGAAACTGCTTTGCAATATGTGCGTTCACCTTCCAGATTTTAGCCGCTGATTGTAGTTAGCAGCTTAAATACACTCTTGGTGCAGAATCTAAAAACAGATAATTCTAAAGAAACCCCAGCCTATGGGAAAAACTAGAAAGAGTGTCTTTGAAACTAAGAGGAAAGATATCTTTGAAAGTGCTTTTCTGTGTGTCCATTCAACTCAGAGAGTTGAACCTATATTCTGATTCGGTAGTTTAGAAACACAATTCGTGTAGATTCTAGAAAGGGATATTTCAGACTGGATGGAAGCCTATAGTGAAAGGACCAATGTCTCACAATAAAAACTAAAAAGAAATGCTATTTGTGAAACTGCTGTGCAATGTGTGCATTCACCTGCCAGAGTTTAACTGATGTTTGTATTCAGCAGCTTAAAAACACTCTTTGTGTAGAATCTAAAAACAGATAATTCCAATGAATCCCCAGCCTATGAAAAATTACAAAAGACTGACGTTGAAACCTAGAGGAAATATATCATTGAAAGTGCTTTGCTGTGTGTCCATTCAACTCAGAGAGTTGAACCTATATTTTGATTTAGAAGTTTAGAAGCCACTTTGTGTTTAATCTAGAAAGGGACACTACAGATTGAATGGAGATCTACGCTGAAAAGACAAATGTCTCACAATAAAAACTAAAAGGAAGCTATTTGTGAAACTGCTTTGAAAAGTGTGCATTCATCTTCCAGAGTTTAACTGATGTTTGTATTCAGAAGCTTAGAAATTCTTTGTGTAGAGTCTAAATGCAGATATTTCAAAGGAAATCCTAGCCTATGGAAGAAATCAGAAAGCCTGGCTTTGAAACCCAGAAGAAAGATGTCATTGAAGCTGCTTTGCTGTTGTCTATTAAACTCAGAGAGTTGAAGCTATGTTTCGACTCAGGAGTTGAGAATCACACTTGGTGTAGATTCTAGAAAGTGACATTTTATACTAAATGAAGAACCATGCTGTAAAGTCAAATATCTCACAATAAAAACAAAAAGGAAGCTATTTGTGAAACTTCTAGGCAATGTTTGCATTCACCTTCTGGAGTTTAACTGATGGGTTTATTCAGCAGTATAGAAACACTTTGTGTAGAATCTAAAAAGCATATATTTCCAAGGAAATCCTGGCCTATAGGTAAAACCAGAAAGCCTGGCTTTGAAACTCAGAGGAAAGATATCTCTAAAATTGCTTTGCTGTGTCTGTTAAACTCAGAGAGTTGAACCTTTGTTTTGTTTCAGCAGTTTAGGGACACACTTCATGTAGAATCTAGAAAGGGGCATTTCAGACTGAAGGGAGGCCTTTGGTCAAAATCCAAATACTTCACAATAAAAACTAAAAGGAAGCTATTTGTGAAACTGCCTTGCAAAGTGTGCATTCACCTTCTAGAGTTTAAATGATATTTGTATTCAGCAGCTTAGAAACACTCTTTGTGTTGATTTTAAAAACAAATATTGCCAACTAAACCATGGCCTATGGGATAAACAAGAAAGACTGGCTTTGAAATTAAGAAGAAAGATATGTTTCTGTTTTGCTGTGTGTTCATTTAACTCACTGAGTTCAACCTATGTTTTGATTCAGCAGTTTACAAACACACTTCAGGTAGCATCTAGAAAGGGACATTTCAGACTGAATGGAGGCATATGGTAAAAAGACAAATATCTCACAATAAAAACTGAATGAAAGCTACTTGTGAAACTGCTTAGCAATATGTGCACTCACCCACCAGATTTTAACTGATATTTCAATTCACCCACTTAGAAAAATGCTTTGTGTTAAGTCTAAAAACAAATGTTTCCAACAAAACCAAGGCCTTTGATAAAAAACAGAAAGACTTGCTTTGAATCCCAGCAGAAATATGTCTTTGAAACTGCTTTGCTGTGTGTACATTCAACTCAGCGAGTTGAAGCAAAAATTTTAAATGAGAAGTTTAGAAACACAATTCGTGTAGAATTTAATAAGGGGCATTTCACACAGAATGGAGATTTATGGTGAAAATAAATTATCTCACAACAAAACCTAAAAAGAAGCTATTTATGAAACTGGTTTGCAATGTGTGCTATTACCTTCCAGAGTTTAACTGATGTTTGTTTTCAGCAGCTTAAAAGTACTCTTTATGTGGAATATAAAAACTGATATTTCTAAGGAAACACCAGCCTATGGGATAAGCCAAAAAGACTATCTTTGAAAATCAGAGGAAATGTATTTTTGATACTACCTTGCTGTGTGTTGGTTCAACTCTCAGAGTTTTGATTCATTAGTTCACAAACACACTTTGTGTAGAATCTAGAAAGTGACATATCAGACTGAATGGAGGCCTATGGTGAAAAGACAAATATCTCACAATAAAAACTAAAAGGAAGCTATTTGTGAAATGGTTTGCAATGTGTGCATTCACCTTCCAGAGTTTAACTGATGTTTGGATTCAGCAGCTCAGAAATCCTCCTTGTGTAGAACCTAAATACAGATATTCCCACCTAAATAGAACTTAAATACAGATATTTCCAACTAAACCCAGCTTATGGGAAAAACCATAAAGACGGGCTTTGAAACCCAGAAGAAAGATATCTTTGAAACTGCTGTGTTGTGTGTCTGTTCAACTCAGAGAGGTGAACCTATGTTTTGAATCAGCAATTTAGAGACACACTTTGTGTAGAATCTGTAAAGGGATATTTCAGACTGAATGGAGGTCTATGTTGAAAAGGCAAATATCTCACAATAAAAAGTAAAAGAAAGCTCTTTGTGAAACTACTTTGCAATGTGTGCATTAACCTTCCAGAGTTTAAGTGATGTTTGTATTCAGCAGGGTAGAAACACTCTTTGTGTAGAATCTAAAAACAGATATTTCTAATGAATCCCAGACCAATGGGAAAAACCAGAATGACTGGCATTGAAACCCAGAGGAATGATATCTTTTAAAGTTCTTTGTGTGTGTCTGTTCATCTCAGGGAGTTGAACGTATGTTTTGATTCAGCAGTTTAGAAACACACTTTATGTAGAATCTAGAAATGGACTTTTCAGACTGAATGGAGGCCTCTGGTGGAAAGTTAAATATCTGACAATAAAAACTGAAAGAAATCTATTTGTGAAACAGATTTGCAATGTGTGCATTCACTTTGCCGAGTTAAACTTATGTTAGTATGCAGCCACTTAGAAACATACTTTGTGTATAATCTAAAAACAGATATGTGAAAAGAAATCTAGGCCTATGGGAAAATCCAGAAAGACCGGCTTTGAACCCCAGAGGAAAGATATATTTGAAACTGCTTTGTTGTGTGTCTGTTCAATTCAGAGATTTGAACCTATGTTTTGATTCAGCACTTTAGAAATACACTTCGTGTAGAATCTAGAAATGGACATTCAGACTGAATGGAGGCCTAAGGGGAAAAGACAAATATTTCACAATTAAAATTAAAAGAAAGTTATTTGTGAAACTGGTTTGCAATGTGTGCATTCACCTGTAAGAATTTAACTGATGTTCATATTCAGCAGCTTAGAAACACATAGCAGTAGCAGCCAAAAGATTCAGTGCTTCAAGGAACTTTCTCCAGGAGCAGAGGAGCCACATGGCCCTCAAGAATGAGAGGAAGGACAGGTGAAATGCAACACTGCCTTATGGAGAGGGGAAAGGACAGCCAGGCAGCCAACTAGTGGGACATGGAGACCAAGAGAGTGTCTCTGTCCCACACGGTGATGGAAAGTAAGAGCTCCACTATCATTGCACCAGCCCAGTCATCCAGACACAGGATGGGCGGGGAAAACTGACATGAAACACATCCCCATGAAGTTTCCATCTTCTGGACTGGGCAGTGTTCTTTGTTGAAGATGCTGAGCCAGACCAAGAAACCTAAACAGAGAAAGATGGAGGATGAAGCCTAGGGAAGATTCCAGGTCAAATACAGCACAGTGCCACCTACATGGGTATTTGGGTTGGGGGAGTGACAAAAGGTTGATTTGGCCAGTAAGGCCAGCGTTGGATAGAGAAATGCATGCCACATCCCTTTCTTGGTGCTGTGTTCTGGCCCTGTGGCTAGATTTCTTGATGAGGGCAAAGGCAAGAAAAGTGAGAACCATCTTCTTTAAGGTCAGTAGGTAACCCTCCTGAAGGTGGACAGTAAGCTGTGGTGAGGCTTTTGTCCATCTCTGGGAGGTGTGATGGTTTTGGTCCTAAGAAAGAGGCCGCTCAGGACAGGGTTTGTGACTGAAACCCATGATGGTCCAATACAGCTTCCTTCCCAAAGTGCCCAGGCATCACAAATGCCTGTTCTAACAGCTGGGAAAATGACTGACAACTGGCCATCAGACCCAGGCAGAAACACCGGGAGAGGCTTAGCAAAAGAGAGGCCGTCGTTCAAGAAACCACCCTCTGGCACACAGGATGGGCCTGAGCCCCATTCCTGACACACTGCCACAGGGACCTCCTCCTTTGTGATGTCTCAGGAACCCATCACTGGGGCAATGGTGAACATCACTCTGACCTGTGGAGCCACTCGTGCTTCACACATGTGCACTGCTGAAGCGGACTTGACTCCCACCTGGTTCCAGGCTCAAAAAGAGGGAAAGAAGAGAGAGAAAAAACAGAGAGAGGCCTACAGTTTGTCAGGAACGGGGCTCAGGCCTCTCTTCACCAGGACATCCACCAGATATGCTTCGAAGGCAAGGATTTGCTGAAGGTGAGCCAGGAGGAAGAAACTTCAGGCAGCGAGATCTCTGGGGGAGCAGCAGGGATTCCAGTCTCAGGCCTGCACAACAGTGCACAGTTGAATCTTTCCAAGTGTGGTTCCCTGGTGTCCAGGACACCTCTTCCTGTGTGCCCGTGGGCTATTCTCTCACCTGAGTGTCCTAGTGTTGTACAAGAGAACCCTGCAGCTTAAGAGGCTGCCAGGGAGTGAGTGATATTCTACCACTGCTGTGTGTCTGTGTGTGTACAAGGGATATTGTTTGTGTGTGTGCGCCTGTATGTCTCTCTCTGGTTTCTCTCTCTTCTTTCCTGCTCCCTCTCTTTCTCATTCTGTGCGTGTGTGTATGTGCCTGTGTCTGTGTCTGCATCTGTGTGTGTGTGTGTGTTGGGAAGCGTGTGACCTGTGCACCAGAGAGTGGTTTCCTGCATGACAGCCTCTCTTATGCTGAGCCTCTCCCTGTGTCTCTGCCTGGGTCAAATGGCCAGTCAACTCATTTCCCCATTGGTTCCAGCTGGCATTTGTGAAAGTCTGGGCAATGTAGGAAGGGAGCACTGTTGCACCAGCAGGGGTTTCAGTCACCTCCCCATCCTGAGTGGCCTCTTTCTTAGGACCAAGACCATCACCCCGCACAGTCTTGGACAAAAGACTTACCACAGCTCACTGTCCACCTGCAGTAGGGCTGCACAACGACCTCAAAGAAGATGCTCCTCACTTCTCTCACCTTTCCCCTAATTGAGAAATCTACTCACAGCTTGACACAGGACCGGAACAGGGCACCAATAACTGGATGTGGCAAGCACCTCTGTCACTCCAATGCTTGCCTTTCTGGACAAGTGATCAGTTTGGCATGCACCCCGCTCCCTGGAAGCCCGTGGAGGAGTCATTTTGCTGTATTTGACATGGATTCTTGCCTAGGCTCTGTCCTCTCTTTCTCTGTAGAGGTTTCTTGGTCTGGCTCAGTGTCTTCAACAAAGAACACTCCCCAGTCCAGCAGGGGAAACTTCGTGGGGATGTGTTTCGTGTCTGTTTCCTCCCCTCCCCCCAACAATTCTGTTTCTGGATAATTGAGCAAGTGTGATGATTGTGGAGCTTTGGGCTTTTGTTCCTGCGTGGGACAGGTATGCTCTCTCATTCCCCATGTCTCTTTTGATGGTTGCCTGGTTGGCTTTTGCCCTCTCCACAAGGCAATGCTGCAATACACCTACCCTTCCTCTCTCATTCCTGAAGGCCATCTGGCTCCACTGCTTCTGGGGAAAGTGTCTTCAAGCACTGAATCTTTTGGCTGCCACGGATGCCAGGGAGCCAGCCAAAGGGATTGGATTTCCCTGGGTGCAGGGTTAGGTTGTGTCAGGGGTACCTACCAGGTGGTGTGATGCAAACACCATGTCTTGGGGACCATGAGATCTTTCTAGGCCCAGCGAGGTCCTTCCAGCCTCTCTCCATTTTAATCCCATTTTTGCTTACCCAGGTGGGATCTAAATGGAATCAGAGGAAGAGTCCCAGCAGCCCATTGGGCTCCCTGAATCTCTTCTTCTGTCAGGAGCTGAAGCAGAATACCTCAGGCTCCTGGAGGCCCTGAGAACACGAGACTTATGGGTTTGACTATGGTGTGGTCTCGTGAATGACCCTTTACCAGTCCTCCCCATACCCGGCACTTTCTCCACCACCATCTCCACCACAGCCATTTCTTAAGTGGACTGCAGCCTGCCTTTTCATAGTCAGGCAGGAGTCGAGTCTGCCTAGTCAGTGCACATGCACAAAGCACGAACTGCTCCTCGGGTCATAGTGACATTCGCCATTGCCCTCGTGATGGGTTCCTGAGACATCACAATGGAGGAGCCCCCTGTGGAAGTGTGTCAGGAATGGTGCTCAGGCCCCTCCTCACCAGGATGTCCACAGGATTGTCTCTGGAGGCCATGATTCACCGAAGGTGGGCCTGGAGGAAGAAACCTCAGGTGGAGCGAGTGCCAGGGGAGCACAGCGGATTCCCAGTCTCAGATCTCCACTGATCGTGTACAGGTGAGTCTCCCCAGTTGTCATGCCCTTGTCATCTCCAGGACACCTCTCACTGTGTTCCTGTGGGTTTCTCTCTCATTCAAGGGTCCTAGTGGTGGACAAAAGAGTCATGCAGCTTCAGGGGCTGCCTCAGGTGAGTGATACTATGACACTGCTGTGTCTGTGTGTCAGGAAGGGATATTTGTGTGTGTGATCATGTATGTCTGTCTCTGGTCTCTGTATTTTCTTTCATGCTCCTTCTCTTTCTGACTCGCTGTGTCTCTGTGGGTGTGCATTTGTGTGTTTGTGTGTGTTGGGATGCGTGTGCCTTGTGTGTTGGTGGACTTTTTCTTACACTATGGCCTCTCTTTTGCTTAGTTTCTCCCCTTGTCTCTGCCTGTGTCGTGTGACCAGTCATCAGTCATTTCCCTAGCAGTTCAATCTGGCAATTGTAAAGGCCTGGGCAACATGGGGAGGGAGCTGTGTCGGACAAGCCTGGGTTTCAGTCACCTCCCCATGCTGAGCAGCCTCTTTCTTAGGACCAAAATAATTACACCCTCCAGCCATGGACAAAAGCCTCAACACAGTTCACTGTCCACTGGCAGGAGGGCTGACCATCGACCTCAAAGGAGATGGTTCTCACTTCTCTGGCATTCGCCCTCACTGAGAAATCTAGCCACAGATCTACACAGGGCTGAAACAGACTGCCAGGAAGTGTAGTGGCAAGCATCTCTGTCACTCTAACCCTGGCCTTTCTGAACAAGTCAAGCATTTGGCCCTCCCCTGTCTAATGCCCATGGAGGTGGCATTGTGCTGTATTTGGCCTGGACTCTGACCTAGGATCTGTCTTTCCTCTTTCTCTGTAGAGGCTTCATGGTCTGGCTCAGTGTCTTCAACAAAGAACACTCCCAAGCTCAGGAGGGAGAAAATTCACACGGATGCGTTTCAAGTCTGTTTCCCCCTAAAAACCTGTTTCTGTATGATTGGGCAGGTGCAATGATTGTGGACCTCTGGACTTCCATCATCATGTGGGACAGAGATGCTCTCTCAGTCTACATGTGTCACTGGATAACTGCCTGCCTGGCCTTTGCCCTCTCCACAATGTGGTGTTTCAATTCACCTGCCCTTCCTCTCTCATTCTTGAGGGTCATCCAGATCCTCTGCTCCTGGGGAAAGTATCTTCAAGTACTGAATCTTTTGCCAGCCACATATGCCTGCGGTCAAGCCAAATGGATTGCCTTTTGTTTGTTGCAGGGGAGGTTGTATGAGGGGTACCTGCTGGGTGGCGGGGCTGGGACACTACGCCATGGGGCACATCACATCTTTCTGAGCCCCGGTGTAGTCCTTCCCACCTCTCTTCATTGTTATCCCATTCCAACTTACCCAGGTGAGATCTAAATGTGATCCCTGTGGGTGTGTGGAGAGCCCATAAGGCGCCCTGAATCTCCTCTTCTGCCAGGAGCTGAAGCAGAAGACCACTCTCTCTGGAGGCCCTTAGGACATGAGTCCTATAGGTTTGACCCTGGCTTGGTCTCACACAGACACCTTTCCCAGGCCTCCCTAAATCCAGTGCTTTCCAAACCGCTTTCTCTGCCACCACTTCTGCCTCAGTCATTTCTTAAATGGGCCTCAGTCTGGATTTTCACAGCCAGGCGGGAGTCAAGTCTGACCCACCAGTGCACGTGAGTGAAGCATGGGCAACTCCTCCCATCATAGTGACATCCACCATTGCCCCAGTGATGGATTCTTGAGAGGTCACAAAGGATGAGCTCCTGTGCCAGTGTGTCAGGATTGGGGCTCAGGACCCTCGTCACTAGGACATCCAAAGGATAGCCTCTAAAGGCCAGGTTTGGCCAAAGGTGGGCCAGGGGGAAGAAACCTCAGGCCGATGGAGCACTGGGGGAGCAGAATACCAGTCTCAAGCCTGCACCAATGCTGTACAGGTGAATCTCCCCAAATGTGGGGCCTTAGTCACCTCCAGGGCACCTCTGCCTGTGTACCCATGGGCTGCTCCCTCACCTCAGTGTCCTAGTGATGAACAACAGAACCCTCCATCTTCAGGAGCTGCCTGGGGTGAGTGATACTCTGCCACTGCTGAGTATGTTTGTGTGGAAGGGGTGTTGTTTGTGTGTGTGCTCCTGTATGTCTCACTCTGGTTTCTCTCTCTCTTCCTTCCCCTTCCATCCCTTTCTCACTCTCTGCATCTCTGTGTGCCTGGGTGTGTGTGTGTGTGGATGGATGTGCCCTTTGCCCCTGAGGGTGGTTTCATGCACAATGGCCTCTTTTTTGCTAAGCCTTTCCCCACTTCTCTGCCAGGGTCGCGTGGCTGTCAGTCATTTCTCCAGCACTTTCAGATGGCGTTGTGAAAACCTGGGCAACGTGGGGAGGGATACGCATCAGACAAGCATGGGTTTCAGTCACCTCCCCATCCTGAGAGGTCTCTTTCATAGGACCAAGATGATCACTCCCCTGCCATGGACAAAAGCCTCACCACAGCTCACTGTCCATATGCAGGAAACCTGCCCACCGACCTCACAGAAGATGGTTCTCAATTCTCTCGCCTTTGCCTTCATTGACAAATCTAGCCACAGGTTGACACAGGGATATAACAGAGCACCAAGAATGGGATGTGGCAAGCATCTCTGTCAATACACGCTGGCCTTTATGGCCAAGCCAACCATTTGGCAATCCCTCTACCCGGCTGGCCTTGGAGGTGGCAATGTGGTATATTTGGCCTTGATTCTGGCCTAGGCTCTGTCCTCCCTCTTCTCTGTCTGTCCCTTTTCTGAGAAGCCTAGAGGCTTCTTGTTCTGGCTCACTGTCTTCACCATAGAACACTCCCCATTCTAGCAGTGGGAAACTTGGTGGGGATGAGTTTCATATCTGTTTCCCCCTAAAAACCTGTTTCTGGAAGATTGGGCAGGTGGATAATTGTGGAGCTCTGGGATTCCATCCCCTAGTGGGACAGGGAAACCCTTTCGGTGTCCCTGTCCCACTTGATGGCTGTCTGGGTGGCCATTGCCCTCTCCACAAGGCAGTGTTGCAATTCACCTGCCCTTCCTCTCCCTTTCTTGAGGGCCATCCGTCTCCTCTTCTCCTAGGGAACGTGCCTTCAAGCACTGAATTTTTGGCTGCAATTAATGCCTGGGTGCAAGCCAGAGTGATAGGCTTTCACTGGTTGCAGCAGAGGTTGTGTAAGGGGTACCTGCTGGGTGGTAGGGTAAAGACACCACAACCTGTGGCCCATTGGATCTTTCTGAGCCCCAGCTAGGGCCTTGCAGCCCCTCCCCATTGTAATCCCATTCCCGCTTACCAAGATCGGGTCTAAAGTGGGATCCAAGGAGGATTCCCGACAGCCAATTGGGTGCCCTGAATCTCCTCATCCGGTGGGAGCCAAAGCAGAAGATGGCTCACTCATGGAGTCCCTGAGGACACGAGTCATATAGGTTTCATCCTGGCTTGGTCTTGTGCCTGCCCCTTTCCCAGGCCTACCCAAACTCACTGCTTTCTCTGCCTATTTCTACGCTGCCACCTCCACAGCACCCATTTCTTTAATGGGCCACAGCCTGACTTCTTGGAGCCAGGTGGGAGTCGAGTCCACTCGTCAGTGCACTTCTGCAAAGCCGGAGGGGCTCCTCCCTTGGGTCATGGTGATGTTAATCGTTGTCCTGGTGATCAGTTCCTGAGACATCACTAAAGAGGAACACCCTGTGGCTGTATGTCAGGAACGTGGTGCAGGCACCTCCTCACTAGGAAGTACACAGGATAGTCTTGGGAGGCCAGGATTTGTGTAAGATGGTCAAGGAGGAAGAAACCTCAGGTGGAAGGATCACCAACTGATCAGTGCAGAATCCCAGTCTCAGGCCTGCACCTACGGTGTACAGGTGAGTCTCCCCAAATGTCATGCCCTGATCCCTTCCAGGACACTCTGCCTGTGTGCCTGTGGGCTGCTCTCTCAACCAAGGGTCCTAGTAGTGGACAAGAGAAACCCGCAGCTTCAGGGGCTGCCTGAGGATGAGTTATACAGTGCTACTGTTGTGTGTCTGTGTGTGTGGGAGGGGTGTGGTTTGTGTGTGTGAGCCTGTATGTCTCTCTCTGGTTTCTCTCCCTCTTCTTTCCAACTTCCTCTCTTTCTCACTTTCTGTGTATATTTCTGTTCATGTGTGTGTGTGTGTGTGTGTGTGTTGTCATGCATATGCCCTCTGCTCTGGAGGGTGGTTTCTTGCATGATGGCTTCTCTTTTGCTGAGCCTTTCCCCTCGTCTCTGCCTGGGATGTGTGGCCTGTTGTCAGTCGTTTCCCTGGTGTTTAGAGTTTGCGTTTGTGAAGGCCTGGGCAACGTGGGGAAGGAGCTGTGTCAGACCAGTATGGATTTCTGTCACCTGCCCATCCTGAGTGGCCTCTTTCTTAGGACCAAGACAATCACACCTCCAGCCACGGACAACAGCCTCATCACAGCTCACTGTCCACCTGCAGCAGGGCTGCCCGCTGACCTCAAAGAAAATGGTTCTCACTTATCTCGCATTTGCCCTCATTGTGAAATGTAGCCACATCTCAACACAGGGCCAGAACAGGGCACCAAGAGCTGGATGTGGCAAGCATATCTCACTCCAACACTGCCCTTTCTGGTCAAGTCAACTGTTTGGCACTCCCCTAACCCACATGCCTATGGAGGTGGCATTGTGCTGTATTTGGCCTGGAATCTTCCCTAGGCTCTGTCCTCCATCTTTTCTGTAGAGGCTTCTTAGTCTGACTCAGTGACTTCAACAAAGAACACTCCCCAGTCCAGCAGGGGGAAACTTCCTGAGCATGCGTTTCATGCCAATTTCCATCTCCAAACCCGTTTCTGGATGATTTGGCAGGTACCATGATTGTGGAGCTCCAGGCTTCCATCCCCATGTGGGACAGTGATACTCTCCCAGTCTTCATGTCCCACTCTATGGCTTCATAGTTTGTATTTGCCATCTCCACAAGATGGTGTTGCAATTCACCTGCCCTTCCTCTTTCATTCTTGAGGGCAATACAGCTCCTCTGCTCCTGGGGAAAGTGCATTCAAGCACTGAATCTTTTGGCTACTACAGATGCCAGGGTGGGAGCCAAAGGGATTGGGTTTCACTGGATGCATGGGAGGTTGCCTTAGGACAACCATGCTTTAAGAACCATGGGATCTTTCTGAGCCCCAGCGAGGTCCTTCCTGAGTCTCTCCATTGTAATCCCATTCCCTCTTACCCAGGTGGGATCCAAAATGGGATCCCAGGGTGAGTCTACAGAGCCTATTGGGAGTGCTGAATCTCCTCTTCTGCAAGGAACTAATGCAGAAAGCCACTCACTCGTGGAGGCCCTGAGGACAAGAGTCCTATGAGTTTGACCCCGGGTTGGTCTCTTGCATGCCCCTTTCCCAGGCCTCCCCAAACCCACCACATTAACCGCCACTTTCTCCCCCACCATTGTCACTGCAGTGATTTCTTAACTGGGCCACAGCCTGACTTCCTGGAGCCAAGAGGGAGTCTAATCCACCTTGCTGCTCCTAGGGTCACAGTGACTTTTACCTTGCTCCAGTGATGGGTTCCTGAGACTTCACAAAGGATGAGTTCCTTGTGGGAGTGTGTGAGGAATGGGGCTCAAGCCCCTCCTCAGCAGGACGTCCACAGGATAGTTTCTGGGCAGGATTGTTTCCGGGGGCCAGGATTCACAGAAGATGGGCCAGTAGGAAGAAACCCCAGTCAGAGGGAGTGCTGGGGTAGCAGCATGGAATCCCAGACTCAGGCCTGTACCAACGGTGTATAGGTGAGTCTCCCCAAATGTAGTGCTCTGATCATCTCCAGGACCCCTCTGCCTGTGTGCACATGGGCTGCTCTCTCACCCGGGTGTCCTAGTGATGGACAACAGAACCCTGCAGCTTCAGGGGCTGTATGGGGGTGAGTGATGCTCTGCCACTGCTATGTGTCTTTGTGTCTAGAAGAGCTGTTGTTTGTGTGTGTGCCTGTATGTCTCTCTCTCATTTCTCTCTCTCTTCTTTTCTTCTCCTTCTTTTTCTGACTGTGTGTCTGTGTGTGTGTGTTTGTTTGTGTGTGTTGGGACTCATGTGCCCTGTGCTCCAGAGGTTGGTTTGTTGCAAGATGGTCTCCCATTTGCTGAGCCTCTTCACATATCTCTGCTTGGGTCGCGTGGCTGGTCATCAGTCATTTATCCAGTGGATCCAGCTGGCATTTGTGAAGGCCTGTCAACGTGGGAAGGGAGCTGCATCTGACCAGCATAAGTTTCAATCCTGTCCCCATCCTGAACAGTCTCTTTCATACAACCAAGATTATCACACACCGAGCAATTGACAAAAGCCTCACCACAGCTCACTGTCCACCTGCACAAGATCTGTCCATCGACCTCAAAGACGATGGCTCTCACTTCTCTGGCCTTTGCTATTATTAAGAAATCTAGCCACAGCTCAACACAGGGGTGGAACACAGCACCAACAAGGGGATGTGGTAAGCACCTCTCACTGCAACACTGGACTTTGTGGCCAACTCAATCGTATGACACTCCCTCAACCCAGATGCTCATGGTTGTGGCAGTGTGCTGTATTTGGCCTGGAATCTTCCCTAGGCTCTGTCCTCCATCTTTCTCTGCAGAGGCTTCTTGGCCTGGCTTAGCATCTAACACTCCACAGTTCAGCAGGAGGAAACTTCGTAGGAATGTATTTCATGTCAGTTTACCCCTCCAAACCTGTTTCTGGACGACTGGGCAGGTGCGATTATCAGGGAGCTCTGGGCTTCCAACCCCATGTGAGTCAGGGATGCTTTCTCGGTCTCCATGTCCCACTGAATGGATGCCTGGGTGTCCTTTGCCCTCTCCAGTAGGCAATTTTGCAATTCACCTCCCCTTCCTCTCATTTTGAGGGTTATCTGGCACTTCTGCTCCTGGGGAAAGAGCCTTCAAGCACTGAATCTTTTGGCTACCACAGATGCCAGGGAGTGAGCCAAAGGGATTGGGTTTCCCTGGGTGCAGGGGAGGTTGCATCAGCAGTACCTGCCAGATGACATGGTAGGGCACCACCCCTTTGGGCCCATGGGATCTTTCTGAGTGCTAGTGAGGGTCTTCCCTCCTCTCTCCATTATAATCGCACTCCCGCTTAGCCAGGTGAGATCCTAAATGGTATCCTAGGCAGAGTCTGGAGAGCCCATTGGGTGCCCTGAATCTCTTCTTCTGCTGGGAGCCATAGCAGAAGACTGCTCTCTCCTGGAGGCCCTGAGGACACAAGTACTATGGGTTTGACCCTGGCTTGGTCTATTGCACACATCTTTCTGAGGCCTTTCCAAGCCTGCCACTTTCACCAAAGCTTTCTCACCAGCTACCTCCGCCACAGCCATATCTTAATGTGTCTTCAACCTGACGTCGTGGAGCCAGGTGTGAGATGAGTCGTCCATGCCAGTGAGCATGCATGAAGCACAGCTACCCCTCGTGTCATCGTGACATTCACCATTTCACTGGTGATGGGTTCCTGAGATGTCACAAAGGAAGAGCCCCCTGTGGCAGTGTGTCTGGAATGGTGCTCATGCCCCTCCTCACCAGGACATCCAGAGGATTGCCTCTGGAGGTCAGGATTCACCAAAGGTGGGCCAGGAGGAAGAAACCTCAGGTGGAGGGAAGGCTGGGTGATCATTGCAGAATCCCAGTCTCTGGTCTCGGCTGACAGTGTACAGGTGAGTCTCCCCAATTGTCATGCCCTGGTCATCTCCTGGACACTTCTGCCTGTGTACCCATTGGCTGATCTCTCAGCCAAGTTCCTAGTGGTGTACAACAGGTCCCTGAAACTTCATTTGCTGCCTGGGTATGAGTGATACTGTGCCACTGCTGTGTGTCTGTGTGTGTGGAATGGGTGTTGTTTGTGTGTGTGTGTGTGTGTGCCTGTATGTCTCTCTCTGGTTTCTCTCTTCCTTACCACTCCCTCTCTTTCTGACTCACTCCATGTGTGTGTGCACGCATGTGTGTATGTGTTGGGACAGATGTGCCCTGTGCACCTGAGGGTGGTTTCTTGCTTGACGGCCTTTCTTTTGCTGAGCCTCTCCCTGCGTCTCTCCTTCTGTGGTGTGGCCAGTCATCAGTGATTTCTCAGGAAGTTCCAGCTGGAATTTGTGAAGGCCTGGACCTCGTGAAGAGGGAGCTGTGTCAGACCAGCATGGCTTTCAGTCGCCTCCCAAACCTGAGAGGCCTCTTTCTTAGGAACAAGATGATCACAACCCCCAGCCATGGACAAAAGCCACAACACAGCTCACTACCCACCTGCAGGACAGCTGTTCACTGACCTCAAAGAAGATGGTTCTCTCTTCTCTGGCCTTTGCCCTTACTGAGAAATCTAGCCGCAGCTCGACACAGGACCAGAGGAGGGTGCCAAGATAGTTATGTGGTAAGCATCTCTGTCTCTCTAATGCTTGCCTTTCTGGCCAAGTCAACTGTTTGGCACTCACACACCCCTCGGATGCTCGTGGACATGGCATTGTGCTGTATTTGGCCAGGACTCTGGACTAGGCTCTGTCCTCCCACTTTCTCTGTAAAGCCTTCTTGGTCTGGCTCAGGGTCTTCAACAAAGAACACTCCTTCCACTCCAGCAAGGGGAAACTTTGTGGGGATGAGTTTTATGGCTGTTCCCCCCTCCAAACCTGTTTCTGGATGTATGGGCAGGTTCAAGAGTCATGGAGCTCTGGGCTTCCATCAACGTTTGGGACAGAGACTCTCTCTCACTCTGCATCTGCCACTGGATGGCTACATGGCTGGACTTTGCCCTCTCTACATGGAGGTGTTGAAATTCATCTGCCCTTCCTCTCTCATTCGTGAGGGTCAACTAGCTCCTCTACTCCT
>CAUYLG010015657.1:0-43484 GCA_963573385.1 Cacajao melanocephalus | reverse complement strand
AGCCTGGGCAGTAGAACAAGAATCCTGTTCTCTCTCCCTCTTTTTCTTCCTCTTTCTTTCTCTCGTACATTCTTTTTTTTCTTTCTTTCACTCTCACTTTCTTTCCTCTCTTTTCCTTTCTTTCAAAAAAAAAAAAAAAAGATAAGACTAATGCTGGCATTTATTGAGAGGGGATAATATTCCAAACAGTGCTCTAAGTGTTTATATCTCAACGGGTAGGGCAGAGAGATTTTTTAATCTCTATAAAATCTTGTCTAAATATTATTTTCTAGCATAAATGTATGGTAAATAAATTCATTATGTTATGGTAGGTAGCTAGTCAGACATGAGCAGGGCAGGAGAGGCCTCTGACCCCCAACACCAGGAATGTCAGACAACCATCAGGTGATGATCAGGTGGTTGTTAAACTGCCTCTCTAAACTAATAATTGGTCACAGCCAGTGCCAAGGAAAGGCAGTCTCCCAAAAGATAGGAAAAACCTGAAACTGGTGATCAGCAGCTTCCTGATAAGGTCTCAGGAGTTGGGTAAATGGGCTCCAGCATGTGCACTAAGAGGCAAAATGGCAGAGTTTAACTGGTATATGACATTCCTCTAGGAACACTCAACTGAAAGGGAACACCTCAAGTGAGCATGTGCACCATTTTGGTAAAGACACTGTACCTGTGGCTCCTCCCAAGTGCTGGCAGGCCACTGCACATGAGGACAGCCACCCCAGGGGAGGAATCAGGTTAAAAGGGATGCAAGATCACAGAAATATGCCAACATATAAAACCCGAAGTCAAAAGTCAAACCGTGCACTTGATCTCCCAAGTCACCCGCATTGCCCTCTTCCAAGTGCACTTTACTTCCTTTTGTTCCTACTCTAAAGCTTTTTAATAAACTTTTACTCCTGCTCTAAAACTTGCCTCAGTCTCTCACTCTGCCTTATGCCCCTCAGTCAATTTCTTTCTTCTGAGAAGGCAAGATTTGAGGTTGCTGCAGACCCATACAGATTCGTTGTGAGTCTCAATTATATTGCCAGATTTCCAAATGGATTATAAAGAATTTTAGGTGTGCGAATCAACAGTGGCGAGTAGAGGGAAGACTGTAGGAGGGTTGAGTGATGGCTAGTTGTGTGAGGGCATTGTGATGCTCGTGTGGACAGACTGGCTTATGGGACAATGATGCTGACAATAAGAAGTGAGCATTTGTCACCGAGATGTGTGGTATGATCTTATTTCCTGCTGAATAATGAACAGGTACACTTCCCAATTTTCTCACACAAATTCTCTGAAATCAGACATTGCTTCGTCACATGTGGCTAAGTGACAGGGCTGGTTTTAGACTGTCATTAACCTGGCTCTGGGTCAGAAAAGCCTGAAGCTCATGCAACTTTGTGTGTACTTCTCCCTGCTGCCTATGCATGGTCTTAAGTCACCAGGGAATAGATTACATCATAATGGAGAAATGAAATAAGGCAAGGAGGTAATTACTCTAAAATTTCTAGAAAACTTTCGTTTCTTGGATAATTTGAAGTTTTAATTGTATTATCTGTGCTTTTATTACAATACAATTCTGTCAGTGTAGCCACCACATTATAAACACAGGCATGCCACACATACGCACTCTTACATACAGATATTCATGAGCACACACATGGACACACACACACACACACTCCTGCCTCTTCCTTATGTCAGGTGTGTGTATATATATACATATATATGTTTATAAGATATATCTTTTCAGAAATACGTTATAACACATATATGACATATATAATTATATCATATATAAAAACATATGAAGTATCTTTGCAGAAATTATATCAGTGAGAAAATTATGACAGTGAAAGAAATCTGAGCTACCTGCCCCTCCCCACCACCAATCTTGCCTTTCCCTTAATTATTCCTGGGCTGCTGGCACAAGTTGACTTTCAGAGACATTTAGGCTATAGTTTAAGTGATAATATGTCTTGTCCCAGAACTCAACCACTTTGGAAACCTAGTGGGAGGCCATCAGGCTGGAGAGAGAAGAGGAGCTTGTGTGCTGCTAAGGCTCAGACATGAATGATTGCCAGCCATTACTCCAAAGGTTTTAAGATATGCAACCTCACCAATTACTCCTGCAAATAACACCACCACTGTAGATTGGCCTTTTTTTTTTTTTTTTAACAAGGATATCCAGGACTTGAACTCAGACCTGGAACAGATTGGCCTTTTGAGACATATTTTTAGGTTTTTTGCATGTCTGACACCCATGGCTCCACCTGGACCTGCCAACCCGGCTCCTGTGGCCCCACCCAGAAGTCATTCAACCGGCAGGACTGCCTTGACCCTCTATGATTTCATCTCCTCTTCCACCAATCAGAAGCAAGCACCTGTTACCTGGTCACCCCTACCCCTTCCCCTAAACTGCCTTTGAAAAACCCCTAACGTAGGAGCTTTGAGTGAGATGATTTGAGTACCAACTCTTGTCTTCCATTGGTGTGGCTGGCCTCATGTCTATTAAACTCTTTCTATAATACAATGTCATGATCTGTCTTTATGCAGTAGGCAGGAAGAACTTCTCGGGCAGCAGGCAGTTACAGTGAACTCATGTGGGGATGGAGCATCTGTCACTTTGTCTGGTCCTGAGTACTGGAGAAATTCCTAAGGCTCAATGTGGTCCGTGTCAGTCCCAGGGAATTTAAGGAAAGGGAAGAGATCACTTGCCAGGTTGCAAAGCCTCAGGCATCATATAAATTGCTATTGCTCACTCCAGTTTGATGGCCACTCACCAGGCAAATTCTTTGTTCAGAGCTTTTCCTCATACTCATAGAGATTAGCAGCAGTGCGAGCCCCTAAAATTGTAATCCACCAGCCATTGGGAACTGGAAAAAGGGGGTGAGGGGTGACTGAGGAGTCTATCCGCCCCCTTTTTGTGTCACCTTCTAACCCAATCTTGTGGAATCAGGCACCCAGACAACCAACCTACTGATGCTTTTTTCTGCAGTGAAGGGGAAGATGGTGATTGTCCTTAGACAACTGTGGTGGGAAGCAAAAAACCTGAGCTTAACATGGTTCTCCAGCCTCTCCTCTCATGGCTTTCTTCTTGCCACCTGCAGTCACTCACTTGCTGCTCCACCTCAAACAGTTCTAAATAGCTGTCTTTCTCTCCAGGTCCATTGCATCTGTGTGTAAGTTCCTGAAATACATGTTTCCTTTCACTTTTATAGTTTCTCCAGGATTGATACTACCTGAGAGAGTTAGTGGAATGCTTTCTTCAAACTATTCATACTCACAAAACTTTTACATATCCTAACATTTGTCAAAGTACTTGGTATTGCATATAATTATGTACTTAGCTAAACTTAACATCTGTGTTTCATGGATTCGCTAAGGAAACTATGGCTTTTATATGCTCCTCCAACTAAGCATGGCGTGAGAGCCTTAAGTCTGACTGCTGCAACTCAAGGAAGTAAACGGTAAACTGAGGGTTTGTTCTTCACTCAGCACATAAAGCAGTCAACATTAGGTTTGTTTGTTTTTAGATCAAGAGACTAAAACTGAGTCCTATCAACTGTTGAATGCATTTCTTAACATAAGATGAAAACAGAAGTAATGATGTTGAGAAGAGGGCACTTAAGAAAACTTAGAAAAGAAGCCTGCTAATTAAACGTCTGACTTCAGAATTATCTGCCTTGTTTTACTGAACAGGCCCCATTAGCAGCGTTAAAAAGAAATTTTCTCACCTGCAGCAGCATTTGGCTAAGTGATGCAAAACTGAATGTTGTGCTTTTCACAACTGTTTTAGCCAGCTGAAGCTGAAAATGTATCAGTACCTTTGAGTGACACTCACTGGACCTAACTGAAGGCGCATTTCTGTCTAATGAACAGTGGGACTTGAATCAAATCCAACATTTACAGACCTATGTACTCTTCAAGTCTTCTCTAAAGTGATATTTTTCAATCCTTAATTTCCATAGTCACTAATTAACCCCCTTTCTAGCACATAAAAATCTTTGACTCACCCTCCCCACATACATGCAGCTACTTAGTTGATTTATTTGCTGTTAAGCATTTCCTTGGTGATTACGGATTAATGACTTTGACGTTATTTCATTTTAGCTCTGGGAGTGTGGTTTCATAGAGTATTTGACAAATATTTAGGTTTTAGAACCTTGCTTCTCAAAGTGTGGCCCACAGACCACAAGCATTCACCTCACCTGGCGACCTGTTAAAATCCTCACATCTCTCCAAGAACAATCGAGTCTGAATTTGCATTTCAACATCCTCAGGGGATTTCTCCACAGACTAAAGTTAGAGGACAGGCTTAGGACAGGATTTCTCAGAAGTGAATGCAAGAACAACTCACCTCAAAAGCACCTGGGGCATATGTTTTAAACGCAGGTCCTGTAATTTATAACAGACCTACCTAATCCAAGTGCCTGCAGGTAAAACCTGGGGAATCTGTATTTTAAACAAGCACCCTGGGTGATTATTGTGCACACTGAAAAGTGAGAACCACTGCTTTACAAATTTCAACCATAAAGTATTTCTTTAAATCAGTTTGTGTTTCACTTTTACAATGAATATTTTAATCTATTTTCAGGAAAACCTGTTTATTGTAATTAAACAGGGGCTTCTCAAACAAAAGCAACTGGGATGCTATTTTATCTCTAAATGGCACATACACTGTATACAACAGATCAAATACTTATTATATTGGCTTAATCTTTTGATAAATTTCATGCCAAAATGTTTTACCCTTCTGGCTGTTTAATAGACGTAATAGAAAATCACCAAAATACATTTCCCCAGAGATTCACTTTAGATTTATGGAAATAAAAACGCATTAGAGATTTTTTGGCCTCAGAATTTCATAAAATTCAAATGACAATTCAGTACCTAGCTTTAAATTTAAATTACTTTCTGGAGCGGAATCCTTCCTTATGTATTTGCCTAACCCTAAGTTTACAGTGATAAAGGTACATCTGAAAGTCTGTCATATGTCTTGTATAATTCATAAATTGCCTCTTGCTATGATTAAGTTTGAATGGTGAAAACTTTTTAAGTATATAATATTGATACACATTACAACTTAAATAAGAAAGCATCCAAAATATCAGGTTAAAACAAAAGAGGAGAATCTGATGTTAGTTTTCAAATATCAAGAAATGGAAAAATATTTTAATTGTGTGCATGTGCCCTGTTGTGCATATATCTGCTAATGAGTCTAAAAATAGCTGTGATTAATCTTGTTACTGACCTGTTTTTTAAGATATTTATTGAGGTATAATTGATATACAAACATTATACATGTTTGACATAGCCAATTTGATTAATTGAAACATATGTATATACCCCTGTTACCATCACCACAATCAAGGTAATAATACCCATCACCTCCAAAAGTTACCTTATATCCCTTTTTTTGTAGTAAAAACACTGAACATGAGATCTACATGAGATCTACCCTTTTAACAATTTTTTAAGTGTATAATTTAATATTGTTAACTATAGGCACTATACTGTACAGATTTCGACAAAAAGAGTCAAACTCTGTAAAATACTTGAAGAGATTTACTCTGAGCCAAGTAAGACTGACCATGGCCTGTGACACAGCACTCAGAAGGTCCTGAGAACATGTGCCATAGGTGGTCAGGGCACAGCTTGGTTTTATACATTTTAGAGAGGCATGGGACATCAATGAAATGCATTTAAGAAATACATTGGTTTGGTTTAAAAAGGCGGGATAACTCGAAGATGGGGGTAGGGTGCTTCCAGGCTATAGGTAAATCTAAATATTTTCTTGTTGACAATTGGTTGAGTTTGTCTAAAGACCTGGGATCATAGAAAGGAAATGCTCAGGTTAAGATAAAAGATTGTGGAGACCAAAGTTCTTTTGAAGTCTTACAGTGGCTGCCCTTAGAGACAATAGATGACAAATGTTTCCTGCTCAGATCTTTAGAAGGTGCTAGACTCTTAGTTAATCTCTTTAGGATTAGGAGGGCCTAGAAGAAAAAGATCTAGCTATGTTAATAGGGATTCTTTACAGATGCAAATTTTGCCCCACAAAGGACAGTTCGGCAGGGCCATGTCAAGATAAGGCAAAGAAACATGTTTTGGGGTAAAATATTGTGATGTTTTTCCTTGTGTCATACTGTTATGCTAGAGTCAGGTTGGAAAGTACATCGCAATATATAGGGTTCAATAAAACCCATGTGATGAGAATTTATGATTTGTAGGGCATGACTCTCCAGACCCCTTAGATAGGAATTTGGCAAGATAAGAAAATCAGAGTTTAGTCCTTACCTGCTGCTTGTGGCTGGCTGGATTTCCAAGCCTGTGAGTCCTATCCTGTGAGGTGCCGTGGAAGCAGGGCCTGCAGACCATCGCTGCTCAGCACCCAAGATTCAGCCCCTTTCCTAGGGGTATGCACGAGGGTCTAACCTCCCACTTTGCCTGAGTTTCAGCTGCTTTTGTCAGAAAGCCTGGGTATCTAAAACACCTGGGGCTCTGCCTGTGCCTAAGTGACTGCTCTGTCAAAACTCCATGTATCTCTTTGTGTCACACTGAAGGCGCTGGTGGAGTGGGTTCACAAGGGGGTCTCCTGATATGAGGTTTGGAAAGATCCATAGGAGAAGCATGAGTTCCTGGGGTCACTCACTCACTGCTTCCCTGAGTGGGGGAGGCGCCCCTGGCTCTGTGTCACTCCCAGGTGGTAGTCATCCTGCCTTGTTTTTCTCTGTATTTAACAGGTCGAGTTGTTTTCTAGATGAATCCCAATGTATGCACCTGGATGTTTCAGTTGAAGATGCTGTTTTTATTCACTCCTATTTCTCTCCATGAGAGCGATATACACTAGCTGCTTCTAGTCCATCATCTTAGACAGCCCCTGGCAAACTTCCAAGTGTACTCTAAGGTCTCTCCTCTGGCAAGCAACGTCCGAGTCAGTGTGAGGAGTGATGATTGTCAGAAACACAGAGGTGGCCTTTGGCATCCTAAGCATAATGTTAGCTAGTTTTTTTCTGCAATTGTCCTGATATGTCTATTTTGAGGTATTTATTTAAAAAATAAATTTCTGGGCCCTATTCCACACCAATTGAATCAGACTTTCCAGAAAAGGAGCCTGGAAACCTATGCTTCCTCTTATAGCATATATATTTTAAGTTGCAAAATGAGATGATTTCGACTTCAACTCCAATTTATTCTAATTATCATTACTGTTCATTATCGATGATAAAAAGAAGAATGTTTTGTGGTCCTCTAGATTTTAATAGAGTTCTGAATAGTTTTTGCTTTATTTCAGTGCATTTATTTCATTTGTATTTTTGCCATAACAATTAACCTAATCAATTAGTAAAGCACATGAACTGTTGGTAAATTTGTGGTTTCTAAACTTGTAAATATCAGAGGAAAGTCAGAATAATTTACATTGAGTAAATTTACTATAAATTTACATGTTGATTTTAATTTATCCAAAGTGATGAATTTATATTATTCAAACTTTATTCAAACATATCTGTTTATGTGTTACTAGGTTTATGTACATGGAATTGGGGTAAATATGCACCTGATGGGATTAATATTTAAACTTCTTTCATCTATTTCATGAAATTACTTTTTATAGTTTAAAAAGAATCAATTCTGGGTACAGAAGCAGATATTTTAAAACTTAGATTGCTTTATAATTCTAACTTCTTTTAAACTATAGAAAAGTATTGAAGATAAAATAGAATAAAAATAGTGATATGACAATAAAGGAAGGCCAGGTCAAAAGAAAATAATGCAGATTTCTATTAATGAAATTGATGTATATATTGACATTTATTGCTATGTTGTTAGTTTATTTTACATGTTTATTTGTCTCTGTCTATGCAATCATTTTAGATACAATAAGTGCTCAGCAGGTAAAAATTGGGACAATTTTGATAACATGGGACTTCTCAATGTGAAAGTCATCAGAAATCATGTGCCATTGTACTTGTGCCAATCTTATTAAAAATAGTTCAAGTGCTTTTAAATTGAATTTTAGCACGTGATTAAAAATAAGTATATTATAACTTCCCAAAGTAAACTGTACTCGAACCAATATTACTATATGATATTTAATTTCTCTATTGATTGTTCTGGGAGAGAAGTTATTAAGAAAAATAACATTTTGGCTCACTGCATATGTTTTATTAAATATTCATATTATAACTAACCAGAACATTCAAATAATTGCTTTGTTATTTGACTGTAGTAAACAATAAAAGATAGATTAATGTGTTGAGCTTGAAGGGTGCATTATAGATACCATAAAACTAGGATATTTTACATATATTATGTTAACTTATTTGAAAATATAAAATACTATTATTGCCAAATTATTTAATAATAATTCTAGAAATCAAACTCTTTGGTCCTTTGTATCTTCTGGATTAAATGGTTTCTTTGTGATGTTGATTTTGCCTGAGTCATCTCACAAGATTTTATTTTTTTACTTTTTATTTTGAATAATTTACAGTACCACATATTAAACTAGAGTCAAGCTTCAAAGCAATGTTCTGGGTATCTGTGAGTATAAGTAGCAAAATTGACTAAGTTTAATGAACAGTGAAAATTGAGTCGGCTTTCACAATTTGGGATAAAATATAAGAATTCTGTCTCACATTTTAACATGTATGTGCATGAGTATATATATATATATATAGTTCTGGAAATTGTTTCATTAGCTCTAAAGTTCCAAAATTGTGGAAACCATAGACAATAGTTACAGATAAAGATATTTTCCTTTTTATGGTAAGCTTGCTGTGAGAGATGGGAAAGTTCTTCAAAGTTTGTATCTTAGAGTACATTATAAGGAGTTACAATCTCTTGCTCTATGGCCATTATCCACTATTAGCATAAACATATACCCATCTATAGATATACTCTAAATCAGCTACATCTTAAATCAGCTACCTTGACTCACTCTGGTAGGTCTGAACACAATTGGGCAAGCTCCAAACCCTGGTGCATGCCGTTCCTTATTTGGAAACCTTCCTGACCTTCTCCTGACTAGCTTCCTCTTCTTCCTTGTCTTCTTCCTTGTCTTCTTTCCCCCTTATCTATTCAGGGAATTTTCAAGTTTTTAGCCAATCAATCAGGTCAAGCATAGAATGTGAGGTCCTGTTCTGGCCAATGGAAACCTGACACAGCAGTAGGGCGATTATGTCAAATTATGAAAGTTATAAATGACCCTGTCTCCTTTGTTCAGGTGTGCCCTCATGGTAAGACTGCTGATGAGTTGCACCCTTTCTGCAGAAAGTAAACTAGCTTTCCTGAGTGATCCATTGTCTCAGTGTAGATTCTTCGCAACATTATAAACCCATTTCCAACACTGCCACGTGAAAAACAAAATGAAATGCACACTATAAAAGCATTTAGAAGTTGACTTTGGCATGAAAGGAAACCTTTCACTACTAAACAAAATCAGGGTTTAGTCACTGAGGAGAGGAGGGTAAAGGATATTGGAGTAAACAGCTAATAATCTTCTCCACAAGGACATACAAAAATGATTTTTGTCTCAAATAACACAGTTATTTAATATATCATTAATCCGACATCATAGGCAGAAAAAGATCTTTTGATCTTTCTTTATGTCTTAATAAATAATGCTTAGTAATGCTACAATATTATATTTTTATAACATTCTCTTTAATATTTGTTTATGAACAGAATTCCAAACACAAATAAAATGTAAGAATGCACATTTTAAATTATACCCAGAATGGAAATACTGCAAAGTAGCTTTATGGTTAACTTTCTTAGGTAAACTAAAAATCATGTTACTAAAAAGTAACATGGCATTGTCTTAATAGAATCCCCAGTCTTGTATCTATGTTTAATCAGCAGAGAAACAATAGGAAATAAGAAAAAAAAATTGAAGTTCTGTCTAATGACTGAATTGTTTTTAGTGCTTTTTAAAAATATTCATGTTCTTCTCTTTTTAGGCACGTAGTGATATTACACATCCTCAACAATATAGAAGTTATGTGTGAAAATATAACATATTTGGCAAGAAACATGAGTGAGGTGAAGTGCTGTACATTAGTTTTAAATTTAAGAGCCACCGAACAAGTTTTCAGATTCCTTTCTCCTGCTGCATACAATGATCATAGAAACGTGTAAAAACTGAGTCTCCCTCAGCATAGATTTCTGACTGCATAGTGTCGATCTATGACAGCAATATAGTATGAGCAAGAAATAAACTATTATTCTAATTCACTAATATTGGAGGTTGTTTTTTCCCTGTATGACCTAATTTATAGTACCTGATACTCCTCTCCAGAGTAACTTCTGCTAATGTATCCCAAATGAATACATTTTGTCTTCTCAAATGAGCTTTATGTTACTGAAATTATCTTTCAGGTGTCGTTAAAATATGATTGAAACTGTTATTAAATATGTTTAAAATGCCTCTATGTAAAAAAGCAACAGGTAAATGGAGAAAAATCTTTGAAATGGTATGGGTAATAGACTTTTTATTCATCACACATTTAACTTCATGAAATTATAAAACATTAGCATAAGCAAGAACTGCTAACAAGTTCTTACTCTAGTTAATCCCAAAGGAATTTGCTGGCAAGGATCAGTATAAAAGATAGATTTTAGCCACAATTTAAAAATGGTCAATGGATCATCTGTGCTCTGAAATGAGCCCTCTGAAAATAATTCCTTTCACGATGATTTGCTGCGTTTACCAGTAATATTCAGTTACACACTCACTCAACAAATACATACTAGATAGAACCTCAAGCACTCTTTTTAGTACAGAAAAAAGATATAGTAATTAATAAGTCACAGGCCTGATCCTCAAAAAGGCCACCATCAAGTGAGGGTAAAAAGAATAAAAAACTAACAGAAATTTGACAAAGATATTTGGGACCTGAACTCAGCTCTAGATCAGGTGGACCTGATAGATATTTACAGAACTCTCCACCCCAAAACAAAAGGATGTAAGTTCTTCTGATCACCACATGGGACTTACTCTAAAATTTATCATATAATTGGAAGTAAAACACTCCTAGACAAATGCAAAAGAACTGAAATTCTAACAGTCTCTCATATCATAGCACAATCAAATTAGAACTCGAGATTAAGAAACTCACTCAAAACCACACAACTACATGGAAATTAAACAACCTGTTCCTGAATGACTCCTGGGTAAATAATGAAATTAAGGCAGAAATTAAGAAATTCTTCGAAACTAATGAGAACAAAGGGACAATGTACCAGAATCTCTGGGATGCAGCTAAAGCAGTGTTAAGAGGGAAATTTTCATCCTGGCTAACACAGTGAAACCCTGTCTCTACTAAAAATACAAAAAATTAGCCGGGTGTGGTGGCACGTGCCTGAGTCACAGCTACTCAGGAGGCTGAGACATGAGAATTGCTTGAACCTGGGAGGTGGAGTTTGCAGTGAGCTGAGATTGCACCATTGAACTCCAGCCTGGGCAACAGAGCAAGACTCCATCTCAAAAAAAAAAGAGAGAAATTTATAGCATGAAGTGCCCACATCAAAATGCTACAAAGATCTCAAGTCGACAAACCTCACAACTAAAAGAACTAAAGAACCAAGATTAAACAAACCTCAAATCTAGCAAAAGATAAGAAATAACCAAGACTAGAGTGGAGTCAGGAACTGCTTTTTTAAAAAAAAAATTAACAAAATAGATAGACTGCTAGCTAGACTAATAAAGAAGAAAAGAGAGAGGAACCAAATAGACACAATCAATCAGAAGTGATAAGGGGAATGTCACCACTGACCCCACAGAAATACAAACAACCATCAGAGAATATTATAAACACCTCTGTGTACATAAACTAGAAAATCTAGAAGAAATGGATAAATTCCTAAAGGCATACACCCTTCCAAGACTGAACCAGGAAGAAATTGAATCCCAAAATAGACCAATAATGACTTCTGAAATTGAGGCAGTAACAAATAGCCTACCAACCAAAAAAAAAAAGCCCAGGACCAGATGAATTTATATCTGAATTCTACCAGTGGTAGAACAAGGAGCTAGTACCATTTCTACTGAAACTATTTTAAATAATGGAAAAGGATGGACTCCTCCTTAACTCATTTTATGAGACCAGCATCATCCTGATGAAAAACCTGGCAAAGATACAACAAAAAAAGAAAATTTCAGGCCAACTTCGGGGGAAGTAGGCTCCCCTCGGCCCAGGACAGGTCTAGAAATGCTGCCCAAGAGCCTAGGCCTAGACTTAGGAACCCCAAGAGCCTGCTTAGTACTCTACTCCACTGTCACCCTGATGAACATTGATGTAAAAATTCTCAATAAAATACTGGTGAATTAAATTCAGCAATATATTAGAAAGCTTATTCACCACCATCAAGTTGGCTGCATCCCCAGGATGCAAGGTTGTTTGAACATATACAAATCGATAGATGTAATTCATCACAAAAAGAACTAAAATTAAAAACTATATGATTATCTCAATAGACCCAGAAAAGACCTTCAATAAAATTCAACATCCCTTCATGTTAAAAACACTCAATAAACTAGGTATTAAGGATCATACCTCAAGATAATAAGAGCTGTATATGAGAAACCCACAACCAATATCATACTAAATGGGCAAAAGCTGGAAGCACTCCCCTTGAAAACCAGAACAAGACAATGATGCGCTCTCTCACCACTCCTATTCAACATAGTATTGGAAGTTTCGGCTAGGGCAATCAGGCAAGAGAGAGAAATAAAGGGTATTCAAATAGGAAGAGCAGAAGTCAAATTATCTTTGTTTGCTGATGACATAATCCCATATGTAAAAAACCCCATCAGAAAAACAAAAACAGACACATAGACCAAGGGAACAGAATAGAGAACTCAGAAATAAGACCGCACATCTGCAACCATCTGATCTTTGGCAAATCTGACAAAAAACGAGCAATGGGGAAAATATTTTCTATTTAATAAATATTATTGAGAGAAGTGGCTGCCCATAGGCTTCAGGTGGAAAGACAGAAGCACACCTTGGTGGCTATCACCAGTGGAACTACAGTGATTCAGACCTGAAGCCAGAGAAACACTGGGTCTGTCTCAAGGCCTGCTGTGACTACCACCTGGCTAGGTTTCTATGTTCACTCAAGGCCATAGGGTAATAGAAGCAGCAGGTGGCCAAGCTTTCCAAGCTTGTATTCTTCCCTTCCAGGTGTCAAGTGTCCCCAGGCCTCAGGCAAGTCCAGAGATGCTGTCTGGCAATCAGGGATTGGGGTCAAAACCTTAGAAATCTACCTGGTGTTCTATTAAACTGCAGGTAAAGTGGCACTCCAACTACAAGACCAGGTCCTTCTGATCTTTCCTTCCCTTTCTATTGGCAGAGGAGCCTCTCCCTGAGGCCACCACCTCCACTGGCTCATGGGGAGTTCTGCTATGCCACTGTCAATATTCACTTCAGGCCCAAGGGTTCTCCAGTCGTCGTTTGGTGAATGCTGCCAGATCTGGGAGTCTCTCTTCAGGGAAGTGGGCTCCCCTCTGGCCCAGTACAGGTCTAGAAATGCTGTCTAAGATCCTAGGCCTGGACTTGGGAACCCCAGAGCCTGCTTAGTACTCTATTCCACTGTCGCCAAGCTGGTACCTGAATCCAGCATGTTTCAGACTCTCACCTAGGCACCATGGCATACTACCTGTGTATCACTGTTAGTTATTCAGGGTCCAAGTGCTCTTCGGTTAGCAGATGATGAATGCTGCCTAGACTGGGTTCTTCCCTTCCAGGCAGCAAGTTTCCTTCTGACCCAGGGCGTGTCGAGAAATGTCATCTGGGAGCTAGGGCCTGGAATGGCAGCCTCATGGATCTTCCCTTTGCCCTATCCTACTGTGGCTGAGCTGCTATCCAAGACGCAAGACAACGTCTTTACTTGTCCCTCTCCCTCCTCAAGCAGAAAGAATGAAATCACTTTCATTGCTGCATGCAGTGCTGCCTGGGGTTGTGGGAGGAGTGGTTCAAGCACTCCCCCTGCAACCCCATGTGATGTCTCACCAGGTCACACACTACCTCAGCCTACAGGCTCTAAGCCCAGAGCAGCATCAGGACTTGCCTTAGAATTGCAGTCCTTGTGTCTTACGCTGCCTTTCAAGTTCACCTACGACCCCAGAGCACTTTAAACCATGGTGACGAGGCTTGCCAAGAAACGCAAGTTTTGACCACTGATATGGGCACTTCACTCTGGCAAGGTCTGGTCCAAATGCTCCTTCCCTGGGCAGGCACCAGCTGAGTTCAGCACAGTTTTGCTTGCCACTGTGACAGTATGTTACTGAGTTTAATGCAAAGTCCCCCAGTTGCTGTACTCTCCATCCCTCAAGTTCTCTGTGCCATGCAGCTGCTGCCCAGGGGGTGGGGATGAATGCCATCAGTCATTCAATACTGTCTTTGTTACCCTCTTCAGTGCCTCACATCACTAAGTTAAAACCAGGTGCTGTGTTTGCTCACCAGATTTTTGGATCTTATGAAGGTTCTTTTCTGTGTGCAAATAGTTGTTAAAATTTGGTGTTCTTGCAGATGGGGGACAAACGGTGGACACTTCTGTTCTACCATGCTGCTCTGTCTTCCAGAGTTACTCTTGTGTTGTATATCATATGGGTTTTGACAAATGTATAGTGACATGTATCCATGGTTGCAGTTTCATATAGAGTGTTTTCATCTCCTTAAAATCCTTCTGTGCTCCACCTATTCATCCCCTACTCCCAACCCCTGGTCTTTTTACTGTTTTCATAGTTCTACCTTTTCAAGAATGTCATAGACTTGGAATCATCCAGTATGTAGCCTCTTCAAATTGGCTTTTTTTACTAATTAATATGCATTGAAGTTTTCTCTAGGCCTTTTTATGGCTTGATAGCTCATTTCTATTTGGTGCTGAGTAACATTTCATTGTCTGGATGTACCACAGTTTATTTAACCATTCACTTACTGAAGGACATCTTAGTTGCTTCCATGATTTGGCAATTATGAATAAAGCTGTTATAAACATACCTATGCAAGCTTTTGTGTAGATATAAGTTTTCAACTCTTTTGGAAAAATATCAAGGAGTGCAATTGCTGAATTGTAGGGTAAAAGTATAGTTTTCTAAGAAGCTGCCAAACTTTCTTCCAAAGTGGCTGCAATATTTCAAATTCCCATCATCTAAATATTAGTATTTCTGTTGTTCCACATCCTTGCCAGCATTTGGTTTTAACTGTGTTCAGAATTAAGGCCATTCTAATAGGTGTGTAGTGGTATGTCATGGTTGCTTTAATTTGCATTTCCCTGATGACATGTAAATTAAAGCATCTTTTCACATGTTTATTTACTGTTTATATTATTTGATGAGGTGTCCGTTCAGGTCTTCGACCTATTTTTTAATCAGGTCGTTCTCTTATTATTGTTAAAGTAATTTTTTAAAAGTAATTCAAAAAGTCACTTTCATTAGCTACCATCCCACAAAATAGGTAAAGAAAAGTAAAAGAAATGAAGCTCAGATTAGTCTGTTTTTGTACACACTATGATAAAAGGGATTGAAGAACTGAAGATTGCAAGTATTGTGCAAAATGGGGTTTGGAGATTGTATTAGATTCCTGTTGCTGCTATAACACATTACCTCAAATTTAGTGGCTTAAAATAATAAAAATTACTCTTTTACATTTCTATGGGTCACAAGTCTTATGAAGGTCACACATGGCTATAATCAAGTTGCTGGCAGGGCCACATTTCTTTCTGGAGGCTCTAAGGGAGACTGCTTCCTTCTATCCACTTTGGAATGGTCTTTTTTATAAATGATGAAATATCTATTATTTCCACGATAGCCTTGATTTAAGATGTATACAGAATCATTGAAATACATTAAAATATCAAGTTTACTTTTGAAAAAATAAATGTTATCTAAACTGTTAACTAGAAGCACAGAATAAATGATGAGATGGACTATATGACCTCTTAAGAGTGTGGTATAAAAAGACAGTATTGCTCATAAAAATCAAATGGAAAAAATGAGAGGATGTTGTAGAAAGAAGACTACTATTTCTTGGAAATTGTCAATAGATCTGAATTCAGGTAAAAGCAGATGCCCAGGTATGCAAATCTGCTTTTTTGTTTTGTTTTGTTTTTTCAGAAAATATGTCAGATAAACTGTGTTTGAGAGACTAATTAACTGTCTTTTGAGCAAAGCAATCAGAAATACTATGACAAGAGGGATTTGGTTAGAGTTGATGAATTCTGAAAACCAGGGAATATTTCAAGGGAGTTAGCTGCTTCAGACTGTCATCTGGTAATTATTTTAAAAAATGTAATCAATGCAGTTGTCCAAGCTTCCTTTTAACTTTATGAGAAGTGAACAAATGTGGAAAACACAAGCTTATAGAAGACAACTTTTTAAGAAAGCAAATTCTAAAACATTTTCAGAGTAATACTTATTTTGTCCCAAATGAAGATCGTCTACTTTTGAAAAAGAGTGGTAGAAATATGGGCACCTGTTAGCTTCCTTTTCGTATTTTTATTTTTTAAAAAAAATGTAAACAATATAGAAAGCCAAATGATGGCTGGGCGCAGTTGCTCACGCCTGAAATCCCAGCACTTTGGGAGGCCAAGGTGGGAGGATCATGAGGTCAGGAGATGGAGACCATCCTGGCTAACACGGTGAAACCTCGTCTCTACTAAAAATACAAAAAATTAGCTGGATATGGTGGCACTTGCCTGTAATCCTAGCTACTCAGGAGATTGAGGTAGGAGAATCGCTTAAACCTGGGAGGTGGAGATTGCAGTGAGCTGAGATCGCACCACTGCACTCCAGCCTGGGCGACAGAGAGAGACTCTGTCTCAAAAATAAAAATAACATAAAAAAGAAAGCCAAATGATATATAAAATGCATTTGTTGTCTTTGCATATCTTATTGTAGTTAGCCATAACTTTAAGACTCTAAGTTTTAACTAATACAGATAATTGTTTCTGAGTTTTGTGTTGATA
The DNA here is from genome assembly GCA_963573385.1 of Cacajao melanocephalus. Classification (NCBI taxonomy): domain Eukaryota; kingdom Metazoa; phylum Chordata; class Mammalia; order Primates; family Pitheciidae; genus Cacajao; species Cacajao melanocephalus. The sequence continues at coordinate 26,534 of CAUYLG010015657.1, read as the reverse complement.
TTATTTTCCTATTTTCTTACGACAGTGATTATGTGAGTAGCAGTGGATGTGACACTGCTCAGGGATGTTCCCATGCCAGAGATGCCTTAAGAATCTGTGAGTACCTAAATAAAAGTTTTTACTTGTTTTCATGTTTGATTGTTTTATGCACAAAGCATAATATGTGTGTTCTTTACCTGGGAATGAAAGGAACTTCCAGCCTGGAGCTCTACTTTCTTCCCTTTGACATCTATATGTGCTACTGTGGAGAGAGCAACAAAAACATGAGGACAGAATTGTGTGTGCTTTCAGCATGGGCTGCCACTTTCATGGAGTAACAAGGAATGGGTGACTTGAAGGTAGCCTTGGGAGGGGGGTTTTTTGAAGTGCAGAATTATACTCTATTACCAATAGTATCCCCCCTTAGCAGCCCATCTAGAAGTGTGCAGACAACAGCCATAATTCAACAATGCACGATGTGTTCATTTCCAGGAGTCACAAGAGTCAAGAAGTGAATAGCCCAGCCTTGATTGTCCCTACTTGGCTCAGTTACATTAAGAAAGCTAACAACATTGATGACACCGAGACACCACCCATTCAGACTTCTGTTTTTCCCTTTGTCTCACCCCATTCTCTATTTCTGACTAACTCCGCCTTCCTTAAAAGTCTCTTTCATCAATTACGCCAATTCTCCATCCTCATTTATTTTACACTTCTTTATGCCGTAACATGGTTAGACTGCTTTCACACAAAGCCATAAGGACATTTATTTGTTTATTATTATTATTATTATTATTATTATTATTATTGAGACAGAATCTCATTCTCGCCCAGGCTGGAGTGCAGTGCCATGATCTTGGCTCACTGCAATCTCCACCTACTGGGCTCAGGAAATCCTCCCACCTTAGCCTCTGGGATTATGGCTGTGCACCACCACACTGGGCTAATTTTTTTGTATGTTTTAGTAGAGACAGGGTTTTTCCATGTTGGCCAGGCTGGTCTCCAACTCCTGACCTCAGGTTATCCACCCGCTTGGCCTCCCAAAGTGCTGGGATTACAGGCATGAGCCACCACACCCAGCAGAACATTCATTTAAGAAGTGTTTATATTCATATTGAAGTCTATTAGAGCTAAAGCTTTCTTTACTTCTCAGGTTTTCTAATTATTCAAATGTCTTAAGCTGCAGCTTGTCACATTCGGGAGTTGTGGTTGGTCCTATTTAATCAGTTTCTGCAGGAGCAACTTTTCCCTTTCAGTCTCATTCATATTAAAGATGAGTCTTGGACACCATCTGAAGATTCAGTTTATTCTGGCAATGCTTTCACAAGACAGATAGAGGAAACAGGTTGGTGTCATGGGCCAGATATACTCAGGTGGTCTAATATCCAGCTGACAGGAAGGTCTCTGTATGGAAACTATTCTCAGTTTGGGGAATCTTTCCTTCTTTCTTTATACTTGTTTTCATTCTCGGTCAATTACTAGGTGTTTCTTCCATATATGTAGTTTAAGCTATTCTTGTAAGGGTGAGCTTTTTTTTAAGGTTTATAAATGTCCTGAGGTGGCCTTGTCTCTTCAAAATCCCTGGGCCAGCTTGCAGCATATCACTACACGACCTGTAGGGTAGGTCCTGCAATACTGGTGGGTGGGCCTTATGGCTGTCCTTAATCTTATAGCTGTAACATGTCTCTTATAATTCAAAGGTTAGCTTTTATGCAGTCCTTGTAGAAGGAATATAAATTCAAGAAAAGCAACTAAATGATTTTAATTGCTTTCAAGTAAATAATTTTAATTGATTTAGGATTATTAACATTTTGCTAGCAGGAAAACTAAGGATTGGAAGTATCGTATGACTTATACTAGCTAGACACTGCTGCTGGTAAGGGTTGTGACATGATTCATACCTGTTTTTTTTTTTATATATGTTCTCACTCATAAGTGGGAATTAAACAATGAGAACACATGGACACAGGGAGGGGAACATGACACACCAGGGCCTGTTGGGGGTGGGGGACTAGGGGAGGGATAGCATTAGGAGAAATACTTAATGTAGATGATGGGTTGATGGGTGCAGCAAACCACCATAGCATGTGTATACCTGTGTAACAAACCTACATGTTCTGCACATGTATCCCAGAACATAAAGAATAATTTTTTAAAAAAAGATTCTATATATAGTTTACTCTTTTGTTTCCTTTCCTTGGAGTTTTAAAAAATAGTCTTTTGAGATGATCATGTGGTTTTTGTCTTTGGTTCTGTTTATGTGATGGATTATGTTTATAGATTTGTGTATGTTGAACCAGTCTTGGGTGTGAGTGTAAATTAGTTCAATCATTGTGGAAGGCAGTGTGGTGATTCCCCAAGGATCTAGAAGTAGAAATTCCATTTGACCCAGCAATTCCATTACTGGGTATATACCCAAAGGATTATAAATCGTTCTATTATAAAGACACATGCACACGTATGTTCATTGTGGCACTGTTTACATTAGCAAAGACCTGGAACCAACCCAAATGTCCATCAACAATAGACTACATAAAGAAAATGTGGCACATATACACCGTAGAATACTATGCAGCCATAAAAAAGAATGAGTTCATGTCCTTTGCAGGGACATGGATGAGTCTGGAAACCATCATTCTCAGCAAACTGATGCAAGAACAGAAAACCAAATACCGCATGTTCTCACTCATAGGTGGGTGTTGAACCATGAGAATACATAGACACAGGGAGGAAAACATCACACACTGAGGTCTCTTGGCGGGTGGGAGAGCTAGGAAAGGGACAGCAGGGGATGGGGAGGTTGCAGAGGGATAACATTGGGAGAAATGCCTGATGTAGGTGAAGGGGGGATGGAGGCAGCAAACCACCATGGCATGTGTGTACCTATGCAACAATCCTGCACGATCTGCACACGTACCCCAGAACTTAAAGTATAATTAAAAAAAAAAATGAACTATGTGGAAAAAGAAAGAAAACAACTGAGAAAAAGGTCTTGATTTTATGTAACAGTTTTATATTAATAGAAAAATTGAAAAGAGAGCACAGAACTTTTCTTTATACCGACCCTCACACCGTTTCTCATATTATTATTAACTGACATTAGGACGATACAGTTATTACAATTAATGAACCAATGATACATTATTATTAAGTTCATAGTTTATTCATATTTTCATTGTAACTTTTTACTGTGGTAAAATACACATAATATAAAACAACATTTTAACCATTTTAAACTGTTCAATTCAGAGACATTAAATCCATTGACAATGCTGTTCAGTGTTCAGTCATCACCATTACCTTGTTCCAAAAGTTTTATCACCCTAAAAGGAAACCTGTGAACATTAACCAGTCACTCCTCATTAATCCCTCTCCCAAATCCCTGGCAAACACTTACTTGCTTTGATTGTATAAATTTTCCTATTCTGAATATTTTATGTTAATGAAATCATATAATTTGTGGCCTTTTGTGTCTGACTTCTTTTGCTTCACGTGATGTTTTCAAGGTGGATCCATGCTGTAGATTAATTAGTTCTTTGGACTAGGGGCATAGGGCAATGGTGAGTGATTGCTTAATGAGTTTCATTTTAAGGGTGAGAAAAGTGTTTTAAAACTAGATAGTGGTGGTGACTGTACAACATTTAAGTGTATTCAATGCCACTGAATTGTACATTTAAAAATGGTTTAAAAATGCATTTTAAGTTGTCTGTATTTTATCACAACAAAAAGATTTCATGTTATTTTAAGGTACTTAGATGCGTGTGTAGATGTAAACTGGCTCCCCACCCCCTCCTTTTTGCGTTGAGGTCTCATGTAGTTGTACTTACCTCGTACTTCATTCTGAAGAGTTGTTCATTTTTTTTCCATTCTTTTCATTACAGTAGAATATTGAAAAGTTGCCTAAAAAGCAATAAAGCTAATTTTCTGTTGTGTCTATATAATTATTCCCATCATGTTGAAGTAATATCTAGCATATTGATGCTGGTTTTTTTTTTTCAGTTCAACAGAATAGACCCAAATTCTAAGAATGGTGACATGTAGAATGGTGGCAACCATTCTTTTCAGACCCCAATCTATTTCTTTTCTTTTGCTTTGTTTTTTTTTTGAGACAAGGTCTCTCTCTGTTGCCCAGGCTGAAGTGCAGGGGCACAGTCACTGTTTACTGCAGGCTCAAACTCCTGAGCTCAAATGATCCTCCCACCTCAGCCCTCACAAGTAGCACACCACCACATCCAGCTACTTCTGTATTCTTTGGAGAGACAGGGTTTTCGCCATGTGGTCCAAGCTGGTCTCGAACTCCTGGGCTCAAGCAATCTGCCAACTTCAGCCTCCCAAAGTGCCGGGATTACAGCCATGAGCCACTTCACTCAGCCTGTTTCTTTTTTATAGGAAATATTTTCAGTACCTTGCTATCACTTCACTGTCATGATGGTCTCAGTAAGAATGTTAATTTATCTCACTATAGCAGTTAATATCTGACAGCAAACAATATTGAGCACCTATTCGGTACCAAGCACTCTGAGAGAATCTAGAAGTGTAGAAAAAATCTCAGTCCTCAAGTTGCTGAACAAAGAACATAACCTTAAAGATAAACAAAGACTTAACACTAGTTGTGAGTAAATTTTATGACTATACCAAGAAGTGCCATGATATCAAAGGGTAAGCATCCTGGCTTTGTTGTGAGCCTATGCGTATTAGTTTTCTATTATTGCATAACAAATTACCATCAATTTAGCAGCTACGAATAACACACACTTATTATGTCACTGTTTTCATGGGTCAGGAGTCCAGACACAACTTGAATGGATCCTCTGCTTAACGTCTTATCACTCTTTGTTCAAGGGATTGATCTGGGCTGTATTGTCCTTAAAGGGTCAGCGAAGGAAGACTCTGCTTCCAAGCTCCCTCATGTGGTTAAAATAACTCATTTGCTTATGGCTTTGGGATTCAAGGCAGCTTGATTCTTCAAATACAGCAATGGAGGACAGAACAACTCTAAAAGGAAGGTTTTACAGAGTTACTGTCTTTCAGAAAGGCACTGATGTTTTTTGATCTGAGAAGGTTCACAGAATACAGACCCAAATGTATTAAATGTATTTACATTATTTTAAATGCATATGTAATGAAATAATAGTAACTTGAAAGAGGTATTGTACTTACCTGTTGTCTATGAGACATTTGTACATGAAAAATCTTGTATTATATGTAGAGTTTGATTTTACACTTAAATTACTGCTCATGAAAAATGCTGTTTTACATTAATACTAAATTTTTTTATTCTCCATTAAAGAAATATTAGATTTAAATGAATTCTTCTGAATTTGTGAAAATTGGTAATTATAATGTGAACAGTAGTTTGATCTAAAGCTTTTGAATCTCTTTGTAATATTAATTTATAATATGGCCTTAGGAAAAAATACTAAGATTATTTCTCAGTACCATAGTAAGGAAGTAAATTTCATTCCTTGAATTGGACTATTGGAATATTAATATTTGAATGTGTAATTTTAAAAAATTTTTTATTTCCACAGGTTTTTGGGGAACAGGTGGTATTTGGTTATATGAGTAAGTTCTTTAGTGGTGATTTGTGAGAATTTGGTGCACCCATCACCCAAGCAGTATACGCTGAACCCAATTTGTAGTCTTTTATCCCTCACCTCCTTGCCACCTTTTCCTTCTGAGTTCCCAAAGTTCACTGTGTCATTCTTGTGCCTTTGCATCCTCATAGTTTAGCTCCCTCTTATGAGTGAGAACATACAATGTTTGGTTTCCATTCCTGTGATTTTGTAGTTTTTATATCAATTAATCAAAATATAACTGCACTTAATGTATCATTCATATTTATTAAGTCACAGCTTTTTTACATATACTTTGTTTTTAATAAAAAATATTACCAAAGAGCAAAAGTTGTGAAATTATACTGCTGTCAAATGTGAAATAATGCCTTCAGTGTAATAGATTACATGGTTTGCAGTAATTTATATGGGGGAATGCATCAATTAAACTGTGCATTTAATTATATTTCCAAGTATATTGAAAAATGCAATTACACATGATAATGTCCAAGTCACCTAGTTGACAGCTGTTCTTAATTAAATGTGTGATGTCTGCTTTGTCGTTAAGAATCACCTGTTGAAGGCTGTAATTAAGCCTCCATTTGGCAGCTTTACATGTATGAAACACAAACATTTGACTAACACTGCCATCAAGAAAAGACTGGTTGTTTCATTTTGGCTGCTCCATTTGAACTTTGAAGTAAAACTGAAATGCTTTATGTAAAAGCTCTTTGAAAATATAAACAGTTCTTTAAAAATATGACAAGATTCATAGAAATTCTCAGACTAGGGGAAAAGCTACAAAAGCCTTAAAGGCACATCCTATCAAATGCCAAAATCTAAAGAACTGTCTGCTTTCATGTGGATGGTGGCAGATTGAATGGGGGAGCAGAATCATGACTCAGTCCTCTAGGAAATGCACTTTGTATGAGGAAAGGTTACTGGACCCCCTTTCAAAGCACATAAACACTGTGAAGTGCACAGCACTATATTGACACAGCCCTGGGGTCTGCCTTCACTGTGGTACCCAGCATGTGAACACCTGGTTGGGATAGTCCTGAGTTCCAACGTAAGAAATCAGCAGATGTTACTAAGCTGATCTGTATAGGGGAGGCAAGAGCATCAAGTAAAAACTTTTGATTTGGGGGCTGGGTTAAGACTAGCTTCTAGTTGCAGCTACTTGTGTGGTATAATCAGTCCTCCCTTACCACCCCTTAGACTTTTATTGAGACAACTTAGACATCCTCTTCCCCTGGACGATTCATCTTTCAGGCCTTTGTTGTCCTTTTCTGTCTGCAAACCTATGTCAGAAGCAATTCAGATGATAGTCTAGGAATTGCTAACTTTAAAAAGTCAGGATGTGATTTAGTATCCCTGGACAACTTAGGCAAATTGGTCCAGTTTCACACCAGAGCTCCACATACTAAAAGGAGTTTCCGCCTTGCCATGTCAGACTAGCCCATTCCCAAGTAGAAGACTCTGCAAGGCCTTCTTGTTGATGTATTGTCTACAATGATTTAACGTGAAGCTGTGTCATACCTGTTGTGAAATATATTGAATGTCACTCTAGCCATCTCCCATATAATTGTATTAAAAATCTAGGGCACTAGACTGATTCTTTGCAATGTTAGTTCTTTCATCCTCTCTTAGTCTCTTGAGATTTTTGTCTCTGCTACACACATTCTGCTAGCAATATATATTATGTATATTTCCAAATATTCAACCATCAACATGTAACCATTTAATCATAATTAATATGTGGTGTTTAAAAATAATATTTTGTTTAATTTTATTGAACATGACAGTAAAAAATTACTTAAATTTTTATGTTTTATAAACTTTATACTTAAATTTTGCTGAATTTGTAAATGTAATTTTATGTTTAGGCAACTAATTTGAGTTTTACAAAAGTTCTTTTTATAGCTGAAGGGTATTACTTGAGGGTGATTTCTCTTTTTTCTTCATCATTTTTAATGATAGCCTCGTTCCATTTGCCCTGTGACTTTAATTCAATGTGTTATTATTGCTCTTTTTTTTTTCATGGCTAAGCTCCTCCCCATAAGCCTCTTTATACCCTGGGTAACATAGAGAAGTTGAAAACCCATCCATTCCATGAACATTTAGAAATGTATATGGACCTCATGATGCCTACTGGCAAAATGGGTGCAAGTTGTATGAAATCTGAAGTCTTGATCAATACATTAAATGTTCACATAGTTACACATAGTTTGAGCCCCTTACACACTGTAAAGCCTTCTGCAGTTTTACTCACACATCTTTCCCCTAATACTGTAAAACCTTTATCCTACAATAAACACTGCAACTTTTTCAAGAGATATATTAGAAGAAAATTGTAAAATGATAACTTTTTTCCTTAAAGGTCTCTTCTGGGTTCTTTGTCAATGGCATTACCAGTTAGTCAATAAGATTTCACATGCCCAGAGTGCCAGCATTTTAGCACCAAGGATACCATCTCAAATACCATCTAATAGATGAAGGACGTCATTCCTGGTTTTCTGTAATTTGAATAGTAATTTTATGTTTTTCTACACCCATGTTAACATTATGGGCCATCTCATTTTTGAAAAAAAAAAAAAGGTAGAATATGGAGAGAGACGATCGGAATGAAGGATTAAAAAAAAAATCACATGATCATCTCAATAGATGAAGAAAAAGCATGTGCCAAATTTAAACACTCTTTCATGATACAGAAACTATGAATATAAGCAAATTACCTTAACACAATGAAAGCCATATATGAAAAGCTAAAAGCTAACATCATACTTGATGGTAAAAAAATGAAAATATCTTCGGCTAAGATTATGTACTCTTATTCAATATAGTACTGAAGTCCTAGGCAGAATGATTTGTCGAAAAGAAAAATCTCTTTTAGGGATCCAAATAGAAAAGGAAGAAGTAAAATTATCTGTTTGCAGATGACATGGTGTTATATGTAAAATGCCTTAAAAATACCACAAAAAATTAAACTAATAAACAAATTCAATAAGGTTGCAGAACACTAAATCAATACATAAAAATCAGTGCATTTCCTCAGACTAACAATTAACAATTGGACAACTTGGTTGAACCTGGAGGATATTATTTTTACTGAAAATAAGCCAGCCACAGAAAGACAAATATTGCATTACACAATCTATATGACGTATGTAAAGTAGTCTAATTCCTAGAAGCAGAAATTGCAATGATCGTCAGGGGTTCAAGGAGGGGGAAATGGGGAGCTTCTGTTCAATAGATATAAAGTTTTAATTGTACAATATGAGAAACTTCCAGAGATCTGCTGTACAACACTGTGTCTATAGTTAATAGTATAGTTAACATTACTGTCCAATTAAAAATGTGTTAAGAAAATAGATCTCATTTTAAGTATTTTTACTGCAATAAGAATACATAAACTTTGTCATCATTAAAGTGAATTCCCAATAACATATTTTTTTTTATTCTATTCAATCCTCCAACACAGTTTAATCTCTGCATTCAAGGGAATCACATTCCAGAGGAGGAAGTAAGATTGCATAGGGCTGGCCCAGCTCACACAGAGATGGTAAATTCGAAGTAGGTGCTCCTTTCATGTGGATAAGAAAAGCTTACTGAGCATATGTCCCAGTGGTAAAAATTATAATAATGTATTCCTTTCCTTCAGTGGATGCAGTCTTATACTAGAACAACCTTGTCCTCAATGATATGACCCTTTGCAAGGCATAATCTTTGCTAATGTACACAGCATCCTAAAATCTGTCCACTAATTTCTGTAACACAGAAAGACTGTGACAATTTCTAGAATAGAGGGGAAAAAGTGCATTTCTACATGATAGCAGAGACAGAAAATTGATTAATAAAGAAAGTTAGTCAAGAAGGATGAGTAGGAATTTGCCAATAAAACTAAGAGGTTAAGGAAGGGAGAGGTATGCTGGGGGAAAGATTTTAAGAATACTAGGCAAGCAGGCAAGCACAAAAATTCACAGACCTTTGAATGGCTGAATCTAAGAATGGTTTGTGGAAAGTGACGGAAAAAGTGATGGATGTATGAGTCAGACTGATTTTGGGGAGGAATGAATTTCAAGTTGTATAACGTAGTTTTATTATTGCTACTACTATTAAACACAGGAATACAATGGAAGGTATTGATCATGGACATTCTCTGATACCATCTTTGTTTCAAAAAGTAATTCTGAAGCCAAAGTAGAGAGTAGTTTAGGGATCAGAGACAAAGATTAGAGGCAGAGAGAAAGACCAGTAAGGTCTCATGATCTATTACATAATGTCACACAACACCATTCTATTCTACCTGTGATTTTCTTTCTGTAATTCCGGTAAGGAATGACAAGGGTCACTATTTAATTCCTAACAGTAGAAACACCAAGAAAGATGTGAGTCAATGACAAAAAATAAGGTGATGATTTTGGATATGGAGGAAAGAAGTAAAGAAGAAGGAAGGTAGAAGAGAAAATTGTGAAGATGAAACTGTTTGTAAAGATCAATATTATTAATAATGACAGTTTAGGTGATATTTACACTTGAAGGGAAGCAAATTTTCATTTACTTGCAGAGTAAATTTGAGGAAATTTTTCAAATAAACTCTTTCTCTTGAGAAATACAATGAATATATACCCAGTAATGGGATTGCCAGTCCAATGGTAGTTCTGTTTCAAGTTCTTTGAGAAATCTTCAAACTACTGAAAAGACACATGCACTCATATGTTCACTGCACCACTATTCACAGTAGCAAATACATAGAATCAAGTTAGATACCCATCAAAGGCAGATTGAATAAATAAATTGTGGTACATATATATCACAGAATACTATGTAATCATAAAAAAAATGAAATGTCTTTTGCAGCAACACGGATGCAGCTAGAGGCTATTGTCCTAAGTGAACTAACGCAGAAACAGAAAAACAAATACCACATGTTCTTACTTATAAGTGGAAGCTAAACATTGAGTACACATGGACATCAAGATGGGAACAATAGACACTGGGGACTACTAGAGGCAGGAGGAGGGTGAGGGTTGAAAAACTATTATGTAATATACTCAATACTTGTGTGATTAGATAATTTATACACAAAAACCTCAATTAAATGCAATTTACCCACATAACAAACCAGCATATGTACCCATGAGCCTAAAATAAAAATTGAAAAAAAATGTGGTAAGGAAGGGATGAAGATGTTAATTTCATTGCCAGAATAACTTCTCAAGTTTAGGCATAGATTCTGAGACAGAGTAGGGATAGAACTCATCCCTTCTCCTCACCCGACTAACGTATTTTGTTTCTTTTTCTTTCTTACTCGCTAACCACAAGACCTTGAAGAAACTATGAATTTTACTCAAGTCACAATAACCACCGATCATGGGAACCTGAAAAAACTAAGATAAGCAGCATTCAACTTATAATAAATCTTACTCAAGGAAATTCATTTTATTGCATGTATGTGCTCAAGACTAGAAGAATGACTGATCTTTACTCCTTGTCTCATTATAATACTAAACTTCCCATCCAGAGAGGGGCTTCTCTGCCATTTTCTGATCATGTGATGTATGCGTTAGCATGATTTATTACACCTGTGCACCCTGCACTCCACCTCACACATGTAGTGACTCTCACCTACATCATGATTTATACATGTTATTCTCAAGACACCACAATGCACTCCTGTCAGGAAGCTGGCAGGAGAAGCCTCACTCTAGTGCTGTTTCCCTTGTGTTTGAACATAAACCTCTAGAAACGTCTTGCATGGGAAATGTACTTGGCCTCATGTCAACGTCTATTGCATGGGAACCTAAGAACCTGTGGACAGTAACATTTCCTGATATATAACAAGAAGATGTCACACAGCATACCATATATGTTTATTAATTAATCCATTTATATTTCATGCCATTCTAGTATATATTGCTCTATCAAATTATATTTGGAATAATCTCTCAAGCTTGTGCTTGAGACTGTCTTAAGAATGTGTTTAAAGATGGCTGAACTTTTCAATGTAGGCATAAAAATCTTTTTATGAGCCTTCTTCTCACCCTCGCCGAATCTTTCAGCTCATCTCTCTGACTTAATTATTATAAATTATTTTATGCAAAATTGTATTTAAAAAGAACAGTGATTATTCTTACTGGTCAGGTTCACATTATAATTACGGTAAAGTCAAACAATCATCTACAATTATTAATGATTGCTTTAGTCCATGAAATTTAACATTTTGTAATTTCACTTTAGCTCAAATATGCCTGTTTAGGCATTAAAATCATTGATATGGTTTTTCTCTGTGTCTCCAGGCAAATCTCATCTTGAACTATACTACCATAATTTCCATGGGTTATGGGAGGGACCAGGTGAGAGATAATTTGAATAATGAGGGAAGTCTCCCCCATACTTTTATCTTGATATTGAATAAGTCTCAGGAGATCTGACGGTTTTGTCAGGGGTTTCCACTTTTGCATCTCCTTCATTTTCTCTTGCTGCTACCATGTATAAAGTGCCTTTCACCTCCCACTGTGATTCTGAGGTCTCCCCAGGCATGTGGAACTGTAAGTCCAATTAAACCTCTTTTTCTTCCCAGTCTCAGGTATGTCTTCATCAGCAGCATGAAAACAGACTAATACAGCATGGTAGCAGGAGGAGGATGTTTCTGAAAAGATACCTGAAAATGTGGAAGTGACTTTGGAACTGGGTAACAGGCAGAGCTTGGAACAATTTGGAGAGCTCAGAAGACAGGAAAATGTGGAAAAGTTTGGAACTTGCTAGAGACTTGTTGAATGGCTTTGACAAAAAGCCTGACAGCTATATGGACAACAAGGTCCAAGGTGAGGTGGTCTCAGATGGAGATGAGGAACTTGTTGGAAACTGGAGCAAAGGTTACTCTTGTTATGTTTTAGCAAAAAGACTGGCAGCATTTTGCTCCTGCCCTAGAGATTTGTGGAACTTTGAACTTGAGAGACAAGATTTAGGGTATCTGGCAGAAGAAATTTCTAAGCAGCAAAGCATTTAAGAGGTGACTTGGGTGCTGCTAAAGGCATTCAGCTTTATAAGGAAAGCAGAGCATAAAAATTAAAAAATTTTGCAGCCTGACAATGTGCTAGAAAAGAAAACCCCATTTTCTGAGGAGAAATTCAAGCCAGCTGCAGAAATTTTGGTAAGGAATGAGGAGATGAATGTTAATCCCCAAAACAATGGGGAAAATGTCTCCAGGGCATGTCAGAGGTCTTACGGCAGACCCTCCCACCACAAGCTTGAGTGCCTAGAAGAAAATGTTTTCAATGGCTGGGCCTAGGGTCCTCATGCTGTGTGCAGCCTAGGGACTTGGTGTCCTGTGTTCCAGCTGCTCCAGCTGTGGCTGAAAGGGGCCAATGTATAGCTCTGGCCATGACTTCAGAGGGTGCTAGCCCCACGCTTTGGCAGCTTCCTGCTGAGCCTGTGAGAACAGAGAAGTCAAGAATTGGGATTTGGAAACCTTCGCCTAGGGTTCAGAAGATGTATGGAAATGCCTATATGCCCAGGCAGAAGTTTGCTGCAGGGGTAGGGTGCTCATGGAGAACCTCTGCTAGGGCAGTGCAGAAGGGAAATGTGGGGTCGGAGCCCCCACACAGAGTCCCTACTGGGGCACCACCTAGTGGAGCTGTGAGAAGAGGGCCACCATCCTCCAGACCCCAGAATGGTAGAGTCACTGACAGCTGGCACTATTTGCCTGGAAAAGCCACAAACACTCAATGCTAGCCTGTGAAAGCAGTGAGGAAGGAGGCTGCACCCTGCAAAGCCACAGGGGTGGAACTGCCCAAGACCATGGGAACCCACGTCTTGCATCAGTATGACCTGGGTGTGAAAGCTGGAGTCAAAGGAGGTCATTTGGAGCTTTAAATTTTGACTGCCCCACTGGATTTTGGACTTGCCTGGGCCCTGTAACCACTTTGTTTTGGTCAATTTCTCCCATTTGGAATGACTGTATTTACCCAATACATGTACCCCCCTTGTATCTAGGAAGTAACTAGCTTGCTTTTGATTTTACAGGCTCATAGGCAGAAGGGACTTACCTTTTCTCAGATGTGACTTTGGACTATGGGTTAATGCTGAAATGAGTTAAGACTTTGGGGGACTATTGGGAAGGCATGATTGGTTTTGAAATGTGAGGACATGAGATTTGGAGGAGCCAAGGGCGAAATGATATGGTTTGGCTCTGTGTCCTCGCCCAAATCTCATCTTGAATTGTACTCCCATAATTCCCACATGTTGTGGGAGGACCTGGTGGAAGTTAATTTGAATCGTGGGGGCGGTTTCCCTCATACTGTTCTTGTGGTAGTAAATAAGTCTCATGAGATCTGATGGTTTTATCAGGGATTTCCACTTTTGCATCTCCCTCATTTTCTCTTGCTGCTACCATGTAAGAAGTGCCTTTCACCTCCAGCCATGGTTCTGAGGCCTCCCAGCCATGTGAAAGTGTAATTCCAATTAAACCTCTTTTCCTTCCCAGTCTCAGGTATATCTTTATCAGCAGCATGAAAATGAACTAATACAATCATATAATATTGTCCAGTCAATTCAAACAAATAAATTAAAAAACCTGGCAAGATGTAGGCTCAAGATAAGAAAATAAATAGAAATTGTGATCTATGAAGATTATCTGTATAGGTCAATGCCATGTTTTATGATTCAAGATATATATATCTAGAAGGCATTTTGGACTTGTTCCAGGTTACCCAACAAATTATTCACCTGGGTGCAGGCAGGCTGAGGCCAAAAAGGGTGTCAGTGAAGGGCGGTAGGATAGGAGATGGTTTCATAGGTTTGGGGTGGGCAGTGGAAAGTTACAGTTTAGGGCGATTTTTTTGCAAGCTGGGTGGGGGTCGTAGGTTGTGGAGTCAGGAGGTTGACCAAGGTTGGTTACAAAGTACAATGACCTTATCAGTTAGGGCGGGAATAAGGAACAATAGAGAATGTCTCAAAGTTAAGTAGGTGCCACAGGGGTCGATCATTTCTTTGGTCTTCTAGGAACTCATCTGGAGTGTCCGTGCAGGTCACAGAGGTTAACATGGCGTCCATGGCACAGTCAGTCAGCCTAAAAGACCTTAGAGTATTCGTTTGCGTGGAGTAGGCAATCTCTATTTCATGTTTCATTCAGGCACCACATAGAAGACAAAAATAATAATCTTATACTCACCACACCCAAATCCTTATAAATACTATATTTGGAGGAAACAATTCAATTTTAAACAAACATATGGATGCCAAGAAATGTAGGTGAAACCAAAAAATTGTATCTTGTTTTGTTCAGTCTCTGGTTTGTTAAACTGATATATTTGCCCTCTAATTATCTTTGAAAATAATTCACCTTTTTATTGGTTTCTGCAATGTATTTGTAGTAAAATAACAACAACAAAAAACAATTAAAATTGCTTGCTTCACATTTTTTGAGAGTACATAGCTGTTTAGAAACAAGTACTATATGAAAATCTTATGCACTATACTATTTATTTCTAGGAGTATATGGCTTTTAATTAAAACCAATTTAAAATATTCAAACTTTTTCATGTTCAATTTTTCCACACTAACAGAAGATAACAATGGACCTTAATTAATAATATTCTAGGGAAGTTTATCATAGGAAAAAAATAACACCAAATGAATTGTATAATAAACAGATTTTAATTTTTTGAAAGTGGTGATGAAGCCAGAAATAAATTGACCTCATAATCAGAGATAATTAGTTGTCATGTTTCATTATTAAATTTTCAGTTTGTCATTTCAGTTATTATATAAGCTCTTTGTAATATTTTAAAATATGTATTAAGTAGCATATTCACTTAGCTACCATGTAAATGTATATCGAGTGCTCAAAAGTATCTGTAGAGTAATTTCTCAATCATGCAGTTAATATTGTTTTAATGTTGTAAGACTCATCAAAGTAGCTACAATTCCAGATTCAAAGCTGAATTTGATACCCTTTGGTTTTCTGATAGTTATTTGTATTCCTATCAAAATCCAAATCAGTTGTGAGGTTCTCCATTATGTCATGCATCAGCTAGATTAAAAAAAAATGGGCCGAGCGTGGTGTATCAAGCTTGTAATCCCAGCATTTTGGGAGGCCGAGGCTGGCAGATCACTTGAGGTCAGGGGTTCAAGACCAGCCTGGCCAACAAGGTGAAACCCCGTCTCTACTAAAAATGCAAAAAAGTCAGCTGGGCATGATGGCAGGTGCCTGTAATCCCAGCTACTCGGGAGGCTGAGGCAAGAGAATTGCTTGAACCAGGGAAGCAGAGGTTGCAGTGAGCCGAGATGGTGTCATTACTCCAGCCTGGGCGATAGAGCAAGACTCATTCTCAAAAAAAAAAAAAAAAAAAAAAAAGATTCTACACTATGTAACTAAACCCCAAATTTTTAACCCTCACTTTTGTGGGTCTTCTCAAGTTTTAGTTCCATCCTAGACCTTTTACACTAAAAAATTGCTGAGGTAGGTCTCAATCAATTAGAGGTTTATTTAGCCAAGATTGAGGATGCACCCAGGAAGAAGAAGCAGAAGTTACAGAAGGATCTGTGACCTGTGGTTTTTCTAAAGAGCATTTTTCGAACTTCAATATTTAAAGGAGAAAAGGCAAGCGGAAGGAGAAGAAAAAAGGGGTGGCAGGATAGGCCATGAGGCAAGTGTTTACATTGAGGCCATGAGGCTCTGATTAGCGCTCAGTGAATCTGTATTTTACATGTGAAAAGAGGGAGTAGAGAAAAAGTCAATTATGCATTTGTCTGGGGATAGAGAGAGGGATGATTTCTGGCCTTGTCCTTGTCCCATACCTGTGAAGATTAGCTGGTAATTAACATTGTCAGGATGAGATTTAACAGAACTGTTCTCCTGAAAGATTTAGGGGCCCACAAGTAATTTCCTCTTGAGATATTTGTGAGGGAAACCATCTGGGGAGACATGTGGTCTTCTATTGTTGAGGGAAACTGGCTTAAGTATGAGCCTATGACACAGGGTTGTGAAATTACAGCTATCTGGGAACAAAAAGAAGGCAGTTTATTGTGTGATTCACTTCTCAAGCTTAACTTTCTCTTAGGCAAAGTGAGTTTGAGGTCCCCAGATTCTATTTCCTTTCATACACTCTTGAGTAAAAATCTGCATTTTCACAAGATCTCCAGGTGATTTGTATGCATAGGAAACTTTGGGAGCTCAATCAACTGCTCTCAAAGAATGTTCCCACTCCATTTAAATGGATCTTTTAATTGCCTGGTAAGGGCTAGGCAAAGGATTAGGTTCCTAATATATATTATCTCATGTAGTCCTCCCTGCATCATTTCTAATCACCCCCATTCTTAAGGTACAGATTTGATCTGTAATAAATTCAGCATTACCTGATAAGATTGTGATCAAGTGTTCACAATTGCCCATTACTTATCCTCTGCCGTCACTTTACCAACCTTTAGTCAAATTTCTCTCCTTTCCACAGGCTTCTGAACTCTGGCTTGTCTCCAAATCGGAGCAAATATTAAAAATGCAGAACATTCCCTCTTAAAAATCTCATCCTGAGAATCGGCTTGCCACATTAAGAAACAGACACCCCTGATCCTGCTGTCTGCTTACTTTTACTCATTCACTCAATTTCCCTTCTAAGTTCCTGCTACCTCTGCTTACTCCTTCTTATAAAATAAAAGCATTTTTCAGTCTGATATTTAGATGCATGCAGATTTTAACATCAGAAATTCTCTTTATTTTAATACTTTTCTTGAATAAATTTTCTCTTTTTCTAAGTCCACATTTCTTTTTGCTCAGCAGTTGTTAGCATCCCTGACTTGGTGGGATAGTTTTCTTTACTTTTGAATGATTTCAATGCTTTCTTTTAATACCTTTTTTGTCCCAATTTTTATTTTTTACTCACTGAGTGTCAAAATAAAAGGATGAATTCTTTGGTTTTAGAGACAGTAAACTATGAAAAAAAACCATGTGATGATTGGGATTCATATCAAAATAATCCTGATATTTGATTATTTTATCCCTGTACCATTGAAGGTAGATGAAGGGCGTAGAGAGAAAGACAGTTTTCATGAATTAATTGTATCTTTACCTAAGTCCACATTTGTTTTTGCTTGACAGTTGTTAGCATCCCTGACTTGGTGGGGTAGTTTTCTTTACTTTTGAGTGACTTAAACAACAGAAATTTATTTTCTCACAATTCTGGAGGCCAGAAATTAAAACCCACGCAAAGTGTTGGCAGATTTAATTTCTTCTCAGGCCTTTTTCTCTGGCTTGAAGATGGATACCTTCAGGCTGTGTCCTGACATGGTCTTCCCTTTGTGTGCTCTAATCTCCTTTTCTTATAAGGACACTATTTACATTGATTTAGGGCCCACTCATATAACCTCATTTTACCTTAGTTACCTCCTTAAAGGCGCCATTGCCACATACGGTCATATTTTGAAGCAGTGAAGGTTAGAACTTCCTCCACTGGGTGAGGGGGACATAATACAGTCTATAACAAGGAATATCAGGGATTAAGAAATACTTTATATGATTATATAGATTTATATAAACTTTTCATTAGGAAGATATACAGTATATGCACTCTTAGAGATAAAATTATAGTATCTTTCTCTCTATGCCCTCCATCTACCTTCAATGGTATAGGGTTAAAATAAAGAAATATCAGGATTATTTCGATATGAATCCCAATCATTACATAGTTTTAGTCACAGTTTACTGTCTCAAACAAAAAAAATCACTTTTATTTTGACAAGGCCATACCATCAAAATTAAAGGTATTATATAATTATTCCTTAGTATCATCAAATATTCAGGTGGTGTTCATATTTCTCTGATTTTCTGTTTGTGTGTGTGTGTGTGTGTGTGTTTGCTGTATATAAGCATCTTTGTTTGGATAAGTATCTAAATAAGATTGACGGTTTTGACTATTTGACATGCCTTTTAAGTCTTTCTCTTTTTCCCTTTCTCTCTCAAATTTCATTTGATCTCTAGGTTTCTCCAAATGAAGAAATTATTAATTTCATTTTACACAGAAAGAAACTGGATCTCAGAGATTTCGTAAACTTGCTTAAGGGTAAGCAGCTAATAATTGGCAGTGCCAGAATTGAAACCAAGTGTGTCCACTTCTATTGATTCTTCCCAAAATCATGTGACTACCCTTGCATTGTCCAAATTTTTACTTTTTTACTCACTGCTTAGCGTGCTGACTTCTCGCCTTCATATTGATTTTAAAAGATATTCAGACCCTTAGAGGTCCTTTTTTGAAACCCCACATTTTAAAATAAAGACTACAGATTACAAACACCTCCCTCCTCTCCAACACCAAAGTGATGTTTGTTTTAAGCTAGCAGTCTCACAGCAATATATGTAGCTGTAAATGTCACCTATTCTCAGCACTATCTTGGGAACCTACTGAATCCACTCCCATCCCTAGTTGCATGCAGTTTTTCCCACATTATGGTAGAGATACATTCAAACCTTATCTTTATCCATTCGTAGACTTCATTGCTAAGAAATGCACGATGCATAGATGTCCTTGTATTATACCAAGTCACTCATGGCAAGCATTTAGTTTTGCCTTAACATTAAAGTATAGATTTATTTTACAATTATTCATTACATTTTATGAACTCAAAAAGTTTGATCTTGTTGTGTGATTTTACTTTAGAATGAACAATTAATATACATTATGCAGTAAACAAGTACAATCACTTGTCTTCCAGCTACCTTCCAATAAGTTCTTCAGACATAATAAACTACAGCAGTACTCCAAAAGAGGTAGAGTATATGCTTATTTTATTTTATTTGTAATGTTTCGGGATAAGTCTATTCCTCATATAGTAACTCAATCACTCTCATAAGCAACCATGTAATCGAGTGTCTTTTTATCAATTAAAGAAAAAAATATCAGTTACAATAATTTTTAAAGCTCAAATTTTCAGTCTTGAGACAAATATTGAAGTTGATATGCAAAATATTTACTCAGCAAAACTTTCCATTTCTCAAATGGATTGGATACCACTATAATCTCAGAATCTATATGTTAAAATATGAACTAGATTTCTACCTTGTCCTCTAGTTTCTTCATCATTTCCTTGACCTTTCCACTTTGTTGAAGATCAATTGACAGTATACGCATGGGTTTATTTCTTGACTCTACTTTGTTTGATTGCTCTATGTATCTGTTTTATGCCAGCATCATACTGTTTTGATTGCTATATCTTGGTAATATATCTTGAAATTAGAATGTGTGAAGCTTCCAGGTTTTTTCTTTCCCAAGATTAATCCTCTGGATTAAATGGTTAGCGGGTTTCTATTTTCTTGAACAATCACTGACTCTTACCTGTGGCCAATTATATTGATTGATTTATTTTCTGTCCTATTATAATTATTTGAGATAGATTCTCGCTCTGTCACCCAGGCTAGAGTACAATGGCACTATCTTGGCTCACTGCAATCTCTGCCTTTTGGGTTCAAGCAATTCTGCCTCAGCCTCCCGAGTAGCTTGGATTACAGGTGCCTGCCACCACACTCAGCTAATTTTTGTATTTTTAGTAGAGACAGGGTTTCACCATGTTGGCCAGGCTTGTCTCGAACCCCTGACCTCATGATTCACCTGCCTTGGCCTCTCAAAGTGCTGGGATTACAGTTGTGAGCCATCGCGCCCGGCTTTCTTTCCTATTTTTAAAAACTTGAGATAAAATGTACATAAAATAAAATTAAATCTTTTAAAGTGAACAGTAGAATTCAGTACATTTTCACCATGTGGTGCAATCACCTTTTCTTTCTAATTGCAAAACATTTTAATTACCCCAAAAGGACATTTTGTACCCATTAAGCAGGTGTTCCCTATTTACCGCTCTTCAAAGCCCCTAAAAACCACCAATCTACATTCTTTCTCTATGGATTTATCTATTCTGAATATTTCATATAAATTGAATCATATGTGACATTTTGTGTCTAGTTTCTTTCACTTAGCATAATGTCTTTATGGTTCTTCCATGTTGATGTGTATATCAGTACTTCATTTCATTACCATATGACTCAGCAATTTCATTCCTAGGTAGGTATACAAAATAACTGAAAACTGGTGTTCAACCACAAATGTATAGCAACACTATTGATAATTGCTAAAATATAGAAGCAGCCCAAATATCCATCAACTAATAGAAAAACAGATCTCTGTGTGTGTGCATATGCATTATATTTATGCAATATATTATGTATTGTGTATATACATAACATATCATATATAATGTATATGCATATATAGTACATGTGATATTTAATATTGAGTGTCAAGTTAATTGGATTGAAGAATGCAAAGTATTGTTCCTGGATGTGTCTCTGAGAGTGTTCCCAAAGGAGATTAACATTTAAGTCAGTGGACTGGGAGAGGCAGATCCACCCTCAATCTGGGTGGGAACCATCTAATCAGCTGCCAGAGTGGCTAGAATAAATGCAGGCAGAAGAATATGGATGGATTGGCTGAATCTTCAGCCTTGATTTTTCTCTTGCGCTGGTACTGGATGCTTCCTGTCTTCAAACATCAGACTCCAAGTCCTTCAGCTTTTGGACTCTTGAACCTTCAACCACAGACTGAAGGCTACACTGTTGGCTTCCCTACCTTTGAGGTTTTGGGACTCAGATTGGCTTCCTTCTCCTCAGCTTGCAGACAGCCTATTGTGGGAATTCACATCGTGATCGTGTGAGTCAATACTCCTTAATAAATTCCCTTTCATATATACTTCTATCCTAATATTTGTAAGCCAAATACCACCAACTGATCTTTGACAAAGCATACAAAAACATAAAGTGGTGGGAAAAAAACCTATTCAATAAATAGTGCTGGGAAAACTGGCAAGCCACATGTAGAAGAGTAAATCAGGATCCTCATCTCTCACCTTATACAAAAATCAACTCAAGATGAATCAAAGACTTAAATCTAAGACCTGAAACCATAAACATTCTAGAAGATAACATCAGATAAACTCTTATAGACTTTGTCTTAGGAAAATAATTCACGACTAAGAACCCAAAAGCAAATGTGATAAAACAAACATAAATAAATGGGGCCTAAATAAACCAAAAATCTTCTGCACCACAAAAGAAACAATCAGTAGAGTAAACAGACAACTCACAGAATGGGAGAAAATACTTGCAAACTATGCATTTAACAAAGGAGTATTATCTAGAATCTACAATGAACTCAAAGAAGTCAGCAAGAAAAACACAACCACAACAACAAATAATTCCATCAAAAAGTGAGCAAAAAACATGAATAGACAATTTTCAAAAGAAGATATACAAACAGCCAACAATCATATGGGAAAAAAAATCAGAATTACTAATTATCAGGGAAATGAACATCAAAAGTGAGATGAGATACCACCTTACTCCTACAAGAATGGCCATAACTAAAACCAAAAAATAACAGATGTTGGCAAAGATGTGGTGAAAAGGGAACACTTTTACACTTCTGGTGGGAATGTAAGCTAGTATAACCATTATGGAAAAGAGTATGGTGATTCCTTAAAGAACTAAAAGTAGAACCGCCATTCTGCCCAGCAATTCCACTACTAGGTATCTACCCAAAGGAAAAGAAGTCATATGAAAAAGACACATTCACACATGGTTATAGCAGCACAATTCACAATGGCAAAAATATACAGCCAACCATGAAATACTACTCAGACATAAAATGAAATGGAATAATGACCTTTGCAGCAACTTCGATGGAGCTGGAGGCCATTATTCTAAGTGAAGTAACTCAAGAATGGAAAACCAAATATCACAGTTCTCACTTATAAGAGGAAGCTAAGCTATGAAGTTGTGAAGGCATAAGAATGATATAATGGACTTTGGGGACTCAGGAGAAGTATGGGAGTGGGGTGAGGGATAAAAGACTACACATTGGGTGCAGTGTACACTGCACAGGTGAGGGGTGCACCAAAATCTCAGAAACCACCACTAAATAACTTATCCATGTAACCAAAAACCAATTGTTCCCTCAAAACTATTGAAATTTTAAAAAGGGTATATGCAACTTGTGACATAAAAATTCAAAATGTGGAGGGAGAAGAAAGTAAATGTGTACAGTTGTTTTGTTGTTTATTCCTTTATATTTTTTTGAAATCAAATTTAAGTTAGTGTCAGTGTTATATAATTTCTTATAACTATCAGATATTTTAGTAAGCCTCATGGTAACCACAAGGCAAAAATCTTATAATAGATACGTTAAAAATAAAAAGCAATGAATTAAATCATACTACAAGAGAAAATCACTTAACCACAAAGGAAGACATTAAGAAAGGAAGAAAGGGAGGGGGACCAAGATGGCCAAAAGGGAGCTTCTCCAGAGTGTAGCTCCCAATGAGTGAGAACCAGAGTGATATCCACATCTCTGAACAAGGTACCGGGTTTGTTCCAAAGGGACTGGTTAAACACTGGGATTAACCCCCAAAAAGGCAGTGAAAGCAGCCCAAAGCAGGGGAGCTGAGGCAAGGCGGGGCACTACCTGACCTGGGAAGTGTATCTGGCACGGAGGATGTGTATGTGTCTGTGGTGTCACTGAAAAAGGTATTCATTCTAAATTACATTCTTATATATATAATATTTATTTACTGAAAGCCCATAATAAGGAAAACTTTGAAAAGCACAGTAGTTATTAATAAGGCTGGTATTCAAACATTTATGCTCTGCTTGTTAAAATATTGTAATAGTTGTTTTTACTATAGTGTAACTTTTTCCAGTCTAACACTACAACCCTTCCCCAAGGACTCCATGGGCCTCCAAACAATCCAGTAACACCTAAATGGTTAATACATCGGGGGCCTCAGGACCTCAATTGTTCCAATTAGTGAGAACTCTAATCTATGCTTTTAATTATTTTTTAACCTCTGGATACAAAGATGGATATAATATGGCTCCTTCCTTCTAGGACTTCATATCTGGTTACGGAAATCGATATTCATAAATCATCTCAATACAAGGTACACTCTAATATAATAAAAATGTAAGCACAGTGCTGGGTAGCATGGTGAGAAGGAGATTAATGCCAACAGTGTGGGTCTGAGAGGGATTCCTAAGAGTTATTTGGTTTTATTTGAATCATGAAGGATGAGCTGGGATTTATAAGTTATTATGGCTGGAGAGGACATTTCAGCAGAGAAAACAACCTTATTGAAAACACAGAGAAGACAGTTTCTATAAATAATGAATAGATGGGTGTGTTTGGAGCTTGTGTATATGGTGGAGAATGCAGAGTGACATACAGTTAGAAATACAGGCAGACTTTGCAGAGTAGAATTTTGTTTTACTTTTTATTGTAGTAGGAGTTATTGACTACTTCTGAGGAAGCAAGAGGTGTAAATCAACAGAGTTTTAGGGAAAAAATCTGGAGGTAATATATAAAACAGATGGGTGGGGAGAGATAAAACAGCTAAATCTGGGAAATTATTTAGGGTTTTTTGGCAATAATTTAGATCAGGTAACAATAATTTTTTGATAAAGGTCCAGATGGTAAGCATTTTATGCTTGTGAGCCATATGGTCTCTGTTACAACTACAGAACTGTGCTTTCATAACATGAAAGCAGCCATAGACAGTACCTAAATGAATGTGAGTGGCTCTGTTTCAATAAAACTTGATTTACAAAAAAAAAGGTGGCAGGCCAGACATGACACACAAGCCTGTTGACCCCTGTTCTAGATCATTAGTTATCAATGTAAGTACCTTAATTTGGGTTCCCCATAAAGTACACTCTGACAAAGGAATTTTAGTGCAAATAGTTTATTTGGAAACTTATCTTAGGACACACTGTAATATTATACTATCTTCCACATATTTGTGATATCAATAGGCTAAGTATGCTCCCATGACAAAAAAAAAAAAAGGCTTCAAGCAGAGAGATGCAAGAAACATTTTAAGTATGGGAATCATCTAATCATCTATGGAGGAGACATAGGCTGTGAATAGCATATGCTTTAGTGGTTATCATGGTGTTTGGGTAGGTGGAGGAAATTTTAAAGAAAAGGGTGATGTTGAAATGTGTGCTTTCAGGGAGCGCCAATCAAAATCCATATGCGTTTGTAGGAGGAACATTTATTTTGAAGCCCAATTGGCGTGGAATGAAAGTTAAGAATGGCCAGTGGAAATGAAAGTTAATGGTAGCACCTGTAATCCCAGCACTTTAGGAGGCCAAGGCAGGTGGATCACCTGAGGTCAAGAGTTCAAGACTAGCCTGGTCAACCTGGTGAAACTCCGTCTGTACTGAAAATACAAAAATTAGCTGGATGTGGTGGCGGGCACCTGTAATCCCAGCTGCTTGGGAGGCTGAGGTACGAGAATTGCTCGAGCCCAGGAGGCAGAGGTTGCAGTGAGCTGAGATTGTGTCATTGCACTCCAGCCTTGGCAACAAGAGAGAGACTCCATCTCAAAAAAAGAAAAAAGAAAAAAGAAAAAGAAAGTTAATGGTAGGTTGAACTTGACCAATAAGAAGTAGGTAGGCAGTTTTAAGAGAAATAAGAAGGTAGAACCATTCTATCACATTTTATGTTCCCTAGGAAGCAGTCTTGAAGATGAAGTTTAGCAAGCAAGATATTTATTAGGAACTGCTATTGGTATAAACTAGTGTTTGTATGGATGGGATGGGGAGAGGGGTGAAATACAATCGGGGAAAGGGAGATGTTGAGCTGTGATGCAGTCCTAACCAAGGTCTCAGTTGACCCTATGGGGAATATTATAGCTAGACGATCCTTCAAAATTATCCTGAGTTGGGGCAAATGAGTTAATCCTTTATACCACTGTGTCTGACAGTCATTGGAAGTTGATTAGGTTTGGGAGGAGTCATGATCTTGGGAGAGGCAGTGTTCTTCAGCTGAGGAAACACTGAGAGAAGGTTGACGGCTGAATGCCATCTTCCCACGGGACCCCAGCCCCTGGGGGAATAGTTTCTGGTTGGTGCCTGACAATATCCATCACAGGTACATTTAATGATGATTGGGTATGAGGAGATGAAGGAGAAAAAGGAGATACAAATGGCAATAGTACTGAGCAATTCTAAGGAAGGTGATACCATTAACTTAAAGACAAATAAAACAAAGATTAAAAACCCAGTTAAATTTTGAGATAAAAATTGTCTTTTCTGTCAACATATTTCATAAAATGAAAAAAATATTAAATAAGATGACCTAGACATGAAACTATGGACTCTGATTTCACAAATATAGCATTATATTATTGACAAAAAAGCAAAACAAAACAAGCAAGGAAACATACTATATGTGAAGTCTGTTTTTCTTAAGGCCATGGTAGAAATAATTTGTTAACATCATGCTTTAAGACATGATGAAAGTCAAGAATTTTTCCTTAATAACCATAAAATGCTGGA
Source organism: Cacajao melanocephalus (assembly GCA_963573385.1). Taxonomy (NCBI): domain Eukaryota; kingdom Metazoa; phylum Chordata; class Mammalia; order Primates; family Pitheciidae; genus Cacajao; species Cacajao melanocephalus. The sequence goes on along the minus strand of CAUYLG010015657.1, from coordinate 623 downwards.
AACCCAGGGTGCAGGTGTTGTAGGCACTGGAGGGAATCCCCTGGTCTGCGGGAATCTTCTGGTCTGAGGGTTGTGAAGACTGTGGGAAAGCACAGTATCTAAGCCAGAGTGCCAGGAAAAGTTTCTAATGGCTTCCCTTGGCTAGGAGAGGGAGTTCTCTGGCCCCTTGTGCTTCCCGGGTGAGGCGACGCCCCACCCTGCTTTGGATCGCCCTCCTTGGGCTGCATTCACTGTCTAACCAGTCCCAATGAGATGAACCAGGTACTTCAGTTGGAAATGCGGAGATCACCCATCTTCTGCGTCGTTCTCGCTGGGAGCTGTGCACCAGAGCTGTTCCTATTCGGCAACCTTGCCAGAAATCCTTAAGCTGATAAGCAACTTCAGCAAAGTCTCAGGATACAAAATCAATGTGCAAAAGTCATAAGCATTCCTATACACCCATAACAGACAAACAGAGAGCCAAATCATGAGTGAACTCCCATTCACAATTGACACAAAGGAATGAAATACCTAGGAATACAACTAACAAAGGATGTAAAGGACCTCTTCAAGGAGAACTACAAACCACTGCTCAACGAAATAAGAGAGGACACAAACAGATGGAGAAACATTCCATGCTCATG